>CANUEP010234021.1:0-110842 GCA_947857235.1 Jatropha podagrica
ACGCAACTCATAATAGCCCAATGTAAAAAGAAATGATAAGGAAATTATTAAAATCTGTTGGAAACTTTTTTCGTTTTCGTATTTTTCAGACAAAGTTGAAAATGAAATTGCCTCTCTCAATATTTGCTGTACAGCTACAGCTACAGCGATGGCAGCAAACGAAAAGGTGCAAAATTTAACAAAGAAACTTGCTGGTGCATTAGCAAGGGCATCGCCGCAAAACGAAGCAGCAAAATCTGTCACCGAAAAATTAGGAGTACATAATTTATATTTCATCTCAGAGGAACTAAATCTTGCCCTTCATCAAAGTGGAGATTATTTCCATGGTGCCAAAATCTGAAAAATGTTGGCGGTGAATTTGGTGCCTCTAGAATAATATTTTATTGATTCAATAGCTACAATTCTTAAAAAATCCATCAGAGATAAAAAAAAAAACAAGAACTAAACCATAATTCCCATTTTACAAATTCACTGCCATATAAAAAGTCCCACTTTTTTTTATTATATTTATATAAAAAAATAACATATATTAAACAAAAGAGGAAAAGCATTGGAAACAGCACAGCAATCATCATCATCATCATCAACGTTGGCCTTCAAACAGCAAAGCCAATAAGCAGAAAAGGGCTGCATTAAGATTAAAGTTGCAAGCCATATGAAATTGGTGATGCACTTGAATCAATCAGCTGTGTTTCCTTTTGTGTTTCGAAGATAATGAGATTTAATTTTGCCGTGAAACTCGTCTTGGAAAAAGGGCGGCATAAGCGGAAAAAAAAAAAAAAGATATGAATGCAATGTTAGGTTATTTGTTTATTTGTTTGTTGATATCGTATTTTTTTCTATGGGCCAAAGATTTGTAAAATGAGCTAAAATATTAAGCATGTCTTATCAGGCCTGCGAGGCAATTCTTGAACCCATTTTATAATTTTTTTTTCTCTTTTTAGATAATTGGGTTTAATTTATTTATTAAGGCTTATATTGTATTTAATTGGGGCCTAAGTAATATTGTTTTGATGTAATTAATTGATTAATTAATTTAAAGAAAGAGATATAAAACATGATACAGTTGAGCAAATACTCGTCAAACGATTGTTCATATATAGAAAAGTGGGCCACCAAAAGAATTAGTGAGAACGTGTACCAGTGGATCATTTTTTATAACCGTCAATGAAGCCAATAAATGAAGCAAGAGAACAAGATCCAACTAAAATTTTTTGACAAATCCAACAGATCAAACTCTCGAACGAGTCAAGCAATTTAATTTTCAAAAATAGTCTTTATTTTTTCTAATCTTAATTTATTTACATTTTTTGTAATTACAAGTTCTTTTTAATACAACCAATCAATTTACATTCAAACAATTAAATTTTTTTTATAATTTTCTCTTCTTAAATTTATTTTAATTGTACAACCGATGAAGAACATTTATCGTAAATCCAACTCATATTCTGAAGGTTAGATCAAACGAAATATAAATTCTTCAACTGATGTATTTCACATTTTTTATACTCTTATATTTTCATAATTTAAACTGTCAATTAACGAATTATTGCTTTTTTTCTAAAAAAACCAACACGATGATTTTAAAATCTTCTTTGAATCAGTTTAAAAATGATTTAATTATGATTTTACCTTTTTTAAAATCTGAATTTATAGTTTTAAAATCAAAAAGAGCTATTCTGACGTTGTTATGTCTGGTTGGAGTAATCGGTTCAGTGCGTGTGCAAATATTGGTAGCAAGTGAAGTCTTATCCGATTGTCCTAATCATCCACCCTAAAGCCTACTAATAAATAGATAAAGCTGACTAGGCAAGACCTCCTGCTCCACAAATTCCTCGTTGCACTTTCAATTCTAAGCTGTAACCATTTAAAACCTGCCACGTAGTTATGATGCGTCCTAGTCAGCAAATACTCAGATTCTAATGAATTTTTTAATGGAAAAATATTCTAAAATGAATGCCAGCAGACGGAAGGGCGCAGCTGTTAAACGAAAATCCAATGGGCTGGATTACATTTATCTATCACGCGTTTTCCCCGCATGTAACGCTCATTCTCCCTTCCCTAGAAAAAAAAAAAAAAAAAAAAAGAAAAAAAGAAAAAGCTCATTGTCCCTATTTTGAAGGTTCAATGAATTCTCTTTCTATTTTATTCTCGTATTAGTCTGATTCTTACACTAAAATGGCATGCCAAAGGATAGTCTAGCGGTGGGTATATTGCCATCTGATAATAAATTTAAATTTTTATTTTTAATATTTAAAAAATAATAATTTTATATTAATAATGTACAATAAATTCAGAGTCAAAATTCTTTGTTAAAAAAAACGAGAAATGTTATTTTTTTATTAAAAAAGTGGAAGGAAAATATGAAGTTAAAAAAATATTTATTTTTTTAAAATTTTCTCTTCAAATTATACTAATGAATTAGTTGATACCCCACAATAGGAAAATTACTTTTTTTTAAAAAAAAAAGAAATTCCTTTTTCCTTTATTTTCTAATCCTTGTCATATCTTTTGTAGAAGAATAATTTTATCCCCTTTCAAAAAGGATATGTAAAACTTTTTTAAATATAGAAATAGTTAGAAAAGGTCCTCTCAATTGCTTTCCTGACTTTAAAAATTACCCAAAAAAAATTGGGGACAATGTTGATTAAAGAAAAAAAAAAGAAAGTATAAAACATTTATTTTATTGTTTTAATTCTTTAGTTTATGATTTCTTTATTTTGAGCCTAATTTTTTTATTTTTTTTATTGAGTTTGATTTTGGAACATCAAACTTCTACAACATATTATTAATTATTTTGAACATATGTTAGTAAAAATTTTATTTTAAAAAAATATTATTGAGCTCCATTCAATGGAAATGTAAACTTTAACCAATAATCAAATTAGATATGTCTAGACACGAAAATTTTTACCCATCATAGCTTTAAAAAATAATTCATTCATAGCTTCCTGATATCACGTATGCCTCTGAGCTATTAGGGAAAAAAGAAAAGTTTCAAGAGCATGTGCTATAACCGCCCGACAAGTGCGTGACCTTTAAAATCCAAGATTTTATCTAAAATCTTATCTTCCCTTCTCCAATATGCCGCTTTACAGTTAAAACGGTTACCTTAAAAAAAATCTTATCAACCATCACCACCGCCACCACTACTCACCCGCAACCTTTTTTCTTATATTTTTTGGCAGGTTGTTTCCCGCTACAGCCCTTCGTAGTAATAGTAATAGTAATTATAGTAATAAGCAAGAATTAGATTCTAACAACTCAGTCTTCGCTCGCAGCCTGAGAATCGAAGAATCAACATCAACAGCTCATCCAACCCAAATAAAAAAGAAAAGAAAGAAAGATACCTTTTTAGGATTTCACGATAAAAGCTTCTTTATCGAAACCCATTAAAAGCACGTTGTCCATTAATTCTCGGGTAAGACAAAATTTTCCTCCGTGTATCTGACTCATCCCCTTTTGTTAATATCAGTAACTATACATATATAAATACTCAAAACTCTTTACCTCTTTAACTTGTTCTTTTTGGTGGTGGTTTTTAATCTCTATTTGGGTTTTTGCTTCAATTTTTTAAATCTTTATCTGGGTTTTTGGTGAAGTTTTTGGATTTTGAAGAGAATGGGGACACAGTTTTTAGATAATAATGAATCTTTGATTGAGATTGGATCTGGGAATTATGGGTATGCCTTATTTGCTTCAGATTTTTTATCAATTTCGTCCATGTTTGTTGATTTTTTAAAGACCATTAAATCTGCGTCCTTTGCCTTTGTTGTTGTCTGGTGGGTTTTTTTAGGTGTTCTCATTACAGGAGAAGATGCAAGCTTAGAGCACCTTGTTGCAATGAGATCTTTGATTGCAGGCATTGCCATAATGAAGCTAAGGTACAATAAATTATGATATTTGTCGTCTTCTACAATTTTTTGAAGGGTTTCCCAAATAAATATTTTTCAGATGCTTGATACATGTATATTTTTCTGTTTTAAAAAACTAATTTTCTTTTTGTACTTAACAGAATGCATGGGAAACTAATCCTCTTGATCGACATGATATTCCTCGCCATGAAGTTACAAAGGTCTCACCCTCATTATCTCAGTTAATAACTTCCAATATCCGTCTTCAAAAAAAAAAAAAAAAAAAAAATCTAATATCCGCTCTTCTTTACTTTTTTTTTCTTTCTTATTATTAATATAGACATCTTTTGTGGACTTTTTTTTTTTATAAATATGTCTTCAAGTGAAACTGTGGTGGATAATCTTGATGATTGTGAAATTTGAAAGAAGATAATAAACTATAATAAACAGTTGGTACTCATTTTTTAGCCATTTGCAAAATCAAAATATGACGAGAACAAAAAAAAAAGGTCTTGTGGTTGTGAATTTGAATCTTTCACTTTTGAGATATTTCCTATTTGCACGTCCATTTCATCTCTCAAGTTAATGTGCTTTCGTTATTGGTGGTCTCAAGAATCCTGCCTCTCTCTTTATTTAAGTACACAATTCTACAGGGGAAAGTAAATTGGATTATTTTGGAAGGCTGGAGACAAAACAAGTAGATGTCCTGTTAGGCCTTTTTGAGAAACATTTCACACAAAGGTTTCAACATTTTGTAATAAAAAGCATCAATTCTTTTTCAATATCTGCAAAACTCACAAGATGGTTTATTGAGTTGATGTGCATATGTTTGGGGTCAGGACTAATTTGAAGGTCATGTAGTTCTCTTCTGGTCATTTTGGGCATTTTTTTTATTGTTAATTGATTTCATTCTCTATCCGTATCAAATTTTCAGGTCATTTGCTCCCTCTGTGACACAGAACAAGATGTGAGTGTGTCATAACATAAAATTATATCAATATTGTTGCTGTATTTTGAGTTCTTTAATATTCTTGTTTTGTCTTTAATCAGGTTCAACAGAATTGCATTCACTGTGGGGTTTGCATGGGGAAATATTTCTGTGCAAAGTGCAAATTCTTTGACGATGATGTAATTTTCTTCCTTATTTCTCAATTGTTATGTTTTTGAGTTATGGTTTGCCAAGTTGGAAAGTTTTACTGATAATCAAACTGATTGGTGCTTCAGGTGGCAAAGAATCAATACCACTGTGATGAATGTGGAATTTGCAGGCAAGACTCCCAGATATATGTTTTATGTTATGTCATCTACTTTCAACTGTTTTTTTCTTTCTTCTGTACACTTGTATGCTCACTAATCTAATCATTGAAGTAATGTCCTGTCCTTGTGAATGCAATCCCTGAACTGCTGAACCTTTGAACTTATCCATTTTCTTTGAATTGGCTTTTCACAGAACTGGTGGCAAGGACAATTTTTTCCATTGTAAAAAATGCGGTAAGTGGGATATGAGCCAACTGGTTCATTGGACTTTTATACACTGTTTTTTTCCGTCTTGAATAATTTGGAGTGATTTACAATTTCTGTTCAGGATGTTGCTATTCGGAGTTAATGAAAGATGCTCACCGTTGTGTGGAAAGAGCAATGCACCACAATTGTCCTGTTTGCTTTGAGGTAAATAAAAGCATTAATGGAATACAATTTTGATTTATTGGAAAAATTAGCTGTTTGATGCTTAATGATCCCCTCCAATGTGCAGTTTCTGTTTGACACTATGAAAGATATTACTGTGTTACCATGTGGGCATACAATACATTTGGAATGTGTGAGAGAGATGGAGCAACATTGCCGGTAAGCACTATTCACAAAAAAAATTTCAGGTTGGCAGGTTTTAGCTTTAAATTCCATTTTCTTTATGTTGCTTTCTTTTTTTTTTTGCCTCATTTGGCAAAAGTCAACCAATGAGTTGGTTCCTGAATAACTCAAAAATTTTGCAGGTACTCATGCCCAGTTTGCTCGAAATCTATATGCAACATGTCCAAATTGTGGAGAAAACTAGATCAAGAGGTAATTTATATTTTATACTGCATATTCATCTTATTATTTCTTTGTCATGCTTGTTTCAATAATCCATTGTTCAAAACTTCAATGCCAGATCGCTACAACTCCAATGCCTGAAATATATCGAAACAAGATGGTAAGTAACTAAGCTTAATATTAAATTCCATGGATCAATTAATAGCTAGTAGTCATATAATATTCACCAAAATGAGCATTGTGTTGAAATTAAACAGGTATGGATTCTGTGCAATGATTGCGGCGCAAACTCTCATGTTCAATTTCATATTGTGGCACACAAATGCCAAAGCTGCAAGTCATACAATACAAGACAGACGCGAGGAGGCAACACTTCCTCATGCTCATCTGGGATGGCTGAGATAGTGAGGTGACTAAACAGTGGTATCAAAACAATGGCATTCAATTTATCTCACATTCAATTCTCATCGGCTCTTGATTATTTATTGAATTGTCAAGATGAGTTGGATTCGCAACGAAACCAACTTTTTGAGGAGATTGATCTGCTAATCTATCTGTGGAACAAATTTGAAGGGAATAGTCAGCATTTTGATTGATGGGAGGTATATGCAGGCCTCCTTCCTTCACTTATATGTTGTATTTTTATTTAGTTATTTATTATTATTATTACTACTACTTTGGGCTCTGTGTATAGATTAAAAAAAGAATAATGAAGAAAAACAAAATATTGTTGAAATGGACTAACCATTCCTTTGAAAGGGAACAATTCTTGCCCTTGGAATATTTGTAGATATGAATGCTATGTTTAACAAATTTCTGTTGAATTTATAATATTTTTTGTTTAAAATAATATTTATTTTCAATATTTTTTAAATGTTTATTAAATGAGTAATAGGTAACGGCACCTAAACTATTGAATTTATATCCTATTTGAATTTGATACCGATAGTAAAAATAATTTAAAACTACGGGTAGTAAAAATACAATTTAAACCCGTCCCAATCCATTTATTCATAACTTAAATCCAAATGGATCAGATTGGATAACTAAATTAAATAAAATTATCATCTCTAAACCAAATAACTTATGAGTTGGGTTGACAAATTCATCAAGTTGGGATGTATTACATAATCACTGAATTTTGTACGAAAATGGCATGTAATAGAGATACATGTATGTATATAATAGCTGGAGTCGACTCATATTCCATGCTGCAAAATTATGATTTATGCATCATCCAACCAATAATTTATAATTTGATTTTAATTAAGATGACGTTAACTCAAGAAGTGGCAATGGCAGAGAGCACGTGGTGGACTCGTGGCAATTCATTGTTCACTAAGCTTTTCTTTTCTTCCTTTGTTTTTTTATAAATTTTCTTTTGAAATTTATTTGTTTTGTGTTTATATTTAGTATGAATTTTGTTCAAATTTAAATGTATAAATATTTAAGGAATAAAACTCAATTTGGTCCATAAACTTATTTAGCAAGATCAAAAGAGTCAAATTTGACTTTTTGAACCAACTTAGTCATTGAATTTATATAAAATAATAAAAAAGATTCAATTTCATTTGTAAAATTATTTTCATATTGAATAAACTAAAATTATAATGCATGTTTATAAATTTATTATATTATAAGAAATGATATTTTTATAAATTTTAAATTTATATTTGTAAGTGTTGAAAAAGTTTAATCTGAGTGTCTTTAGTGTATAACAAAAAGAGATGAAAAGTCAATTATATTAAATTAAATAAATTATTAATTTATAAAAATTGAAATAAATTCAATTATTGAATTAACCTAAAAAGTGAAATTATCATTTTAATCATTTATATAAATATAAGAGTTAAATTGACTCTGTTTAACAAATTTAGGGACTAAATTGATCTTTATTCCAAATATATAATCTATAATTTCAATGGGTTTTAAATATAATCTATAATTTGTTATAAAGTGTTTGAAAAAATCGTAATTGTGCAAATGGCACAAATATAATTTGCAACTTTCAAAATTATTATTCGAAAAAAAATAGTAATTATGTAACTTCCCTTGAATTAATTCCTTCCTTGTTTATATTTTCATTTTTGAATATTTTAAAAATATCTATATATTTAATTTTAAAAAAATATTTATTTTTTTTTCGCCTCTTATTGTAAATAATTTTAAATTTTAAAGATAATCTTTTTTATCTTAAATGAGGATAATTTTAAAAAAATATAAATATTTTATATTATGTAACATTATAATTAATGCATTTTTTAAATTTTGTGTAAAAATCAGGAAGATAAATGTTATGAAAGGAGTATTAAATATCAGCAAGTGACGTGGATTAGCCACGCGTGCTTGGCGTCTATCAACTGACTGCCTGCCGTGCTTCCTTCTGTGTCACCCACATTCGCCTAAATCAATTAATTATATGGCAACTGTGACTTGTGATAACATATACACGTTTTATGGAATACATGAGTAGTTGAAGTTTATACTTTTGCTCTTTCAATTATAAAAATTATAACCAATTTTATTTTAGTCTATTATAATAATAATAATAATAATAATAATAATAATATAGGAAAATTAATTATAGGAGATTTGCATTGGTCAGGTTTTTTAAAATTATATATAATTTGAGTTATAACCAAATAAAACTGAGAATAAATTCATTTTGCAATTGATTTATCCTGAAAATAATTTTTTTATAGAAATATAATTCATTAATAGTAATAATAAGCATTACAAATATTTAATTAAATTAAAATGGAACTTACTATCATAATTAATGGAGAGTTTGCTGATTTTTAAATAAATTAAAAGTTATATTCTTGAAATTAGATTATTCTGTTTGAAAATGATTTTGATAAAAAAAATACAAATATCGGTAACAGTAATTAATTCATTTAACTGATTTCAACTCAGAAGAGTAACTCGTCTCGACTTTCTGTACTTGTATTCTGAAAATTGTTATTGTTTTTTTTTCCCTTTCTTTAGAATGTGAAGAAAGGAAAGGAAAGGAGCGGGGATTGCATTTTCTTTGTCAATTAACTGGAATAAAATTCGTTTTTTAGTGTTATTTTCTGATAAGTAGCACCCATTATAACATCGGTTAGGTATTACTCCAACTGTTCTAGAACCTTACGATCAGCTTCAAGCATCTTTTGCCATCAACATCAGAACTGAATTTGTCTAATTGGTCTTCAATAATTTAATTAGCAGCTTAATGAGCAAACTTTAATTATATGCAACTAATTGATTTTCTTTTTTAATTTATGAAAATAAGAACTTCGAGGTTTAATATTACATCTACTGATTAAAAAAAATGCAGGAGTAATTTATTAAATAAGTTTGATTATGACGAAAGGGCATACGTCAAAGCTCTTCGATCTGATTCCTTTCACATTTCCTCTGAATATGATATTTGCTTATTTCTGAGAAGACCCCATTTTTTTATATGACATTACAACTCATTCTCTTTATCCAAAGAATCTATGATTTCTATGTTGTTGGAGCTAAAGAACCGACCATGTTTTAAAATTCTTCTGGGTCTCTGTTTTTAGCAATTCTTACTAAAAATAGACAATAGCATCCCTCCAATGTCAGCAACTTTCCATTTGATTCCCTTCACACCATAATCTATAAATCCTGTCGACACCCTTAATCATCTATCATTTTCTAATAATCATTTTCACCTGTTCAAGTAAAATGGATATGCATATGATTAATGGCGGCGCATCAAGAATTAACTCCCCATTAGTGCAAATCAATAATGATTTTGAATTGCATGATTTCATTGATGAAGCTAACTTCGATCAGTTCATTGATTTGATTCGAGGAGAGAATGAAGATCAAGTTAGTGGTTTTGACTGTGATCTTATCAATGGCCTGTTGGTGGGTGATCCATTTGTAAATCCAACACAAGATGTGTTTGATTTTGGTGGTGCCTGTACTAGTAGTGCAATGACGCCTAATCATCAAAACTATAATAGTAGTTTACCTATTATTGCAATGCCAAATTTTGATGGGGGTGTTATGGGAGTAGAAGAAGAAGAAGAAGAAGAAGAAGAAGAAGAAGAAGATAATGATGGTGAGGAAGATTCTTCAGGAACAACCACAACGACGACGACGACGACCATGAATAGGAAAACAAAAAATGATCGATCAAGAACTTTGATCTCGGAACGAAAGAGGCGGGGTAGGATGAAGGAGAAGCTTTATGCATTGCGATCCTTGGTTCCTAACATAACTAAGGTACGTAATCTGACAATCTATAGTTACTTGAAAGTATACTGAACGAAAATGTGAGAGCCTGATGTACGAAGCCTTCCCTTTTTTTATTTAAAAAAATAAATAAATATTAGTATAATGTTATATTTGGAAATGTGCAGATGGATAAGGCCTCCATTATTGGAGATGCTGTATTATATGTGAAAGAACTGCAAATGCAGGCCAAGAAGCTAAAAACTGAGATTGCTGGTCTTGAAGCATCTTTAGTAGGATCTGAAGGATATCAAGGATCAAGCAAAAATCCGAGGAAGATTCAAATCGCCAACAACAATTATGCAATATGCAAGAAGATCATCATGCAGGTTCATTAATTAGACATCACGTAGTATTAATTTTCTACTCGACCAGTGAACTACTATATAATATTCATTGATATTAATCTATTAGTTAATTGATTAAATTTCTGCATTTGGGTTCTTTAGATTGATGTGTTTCAAGTGGAAGAAGGAGGGTTTTATGTGAGATTGGTATGCAACAAAGGAAATGGAGTTTCTGTTTCTCTCTACAGGACTCTTGAATCCCTTACAAGCTTCAAGATTCAAAGCTCAAACTTGACCACAATTTCTGACAGACTTGTATTAACATTTACCTTACATGTGAGATTTATTTTTTTTTAATCACATAATTTTCTTTTGCGTTGTTTGTTCTTGAATTAATTGATTAGTCATGTAATTTTAAAAACAGGTTAAAGAAAGTGACAAGGACATGAACTTGCCAAACTTGAAGCTGTGGATCACTGGGGCTCTTTTGAATCAAGGATTTGAAATTTTGACATCTGTATCTGCTTAGCTAATTATGTGTCTCTAAAGAATGAGAAGAATTTGATTAATTAGGAGCTCATTATCTAACTTACCTTAATAATTAATCAATTAAAACCTGTATGTAAGTCTTTTGCTTTGGATGACTAATGATTTGATCACTCAAGTCTATGAAAATGACAATTCAATTTTAATTTTAATCTAAAACTATTGCATAGTCGCAGTACAAAAATGAAAACTTTATCCAACTGAATTTTATCGCTTACTCTAGCAATTTTTATAATTAATAACATATGAAGTTTCGAAAATTAAAATTTTTACTATTTACTAAACTTTTTATGACTTGTGTTGTACGTTGATTATATTCGGTATTCATATTTATTTAATATTAAAACATAATCTTACTTAGATTAAAGTATATACAGTGGTTCATTTAATATGAAATGCTTAATTTTCTATATATACTTAATTAAAAATTATTTTGATAAATTATATTCAATCAACTAATAACATTAATTTTTTAATTGATCATGATTAATATTATTTTAAAATATTTAAATTTTATTAAATGCGTTATCAGAAATCTCATTACTCCCCCTCTCCTCTATTCCCACATTCATATATAATATAAATAGCTAACGCACTATTATTATTGTTTATATGCATTAATTTTGGCCAACAGACTCATCATAACTATTGACAAGGGACTTGAAAATATGCAATCTCATTGTACACTCTCATATATTGATTTGGTAAATCTGAAAATATTATTAATATCTCTGAAATGTTTACTAGCAAAATGCTGAATAAGAAAAGAGAATTGATATTATTACCAAAGTGGAGTAACCCTTTAAGGACATTTTAGTGAAAGTGAGGATCAACAAAATTATGCCTGGATTGACATTAAAACTACTCCCTCCACTCTATTTAGATAGGAAAAGTTGAATTTGCACAAGGATTAATGTGGTAGTTAAACTGTAATTTTTGGCTTTTTTTCCTAACATGCAGCAACTTAATATTAACTCCTAACCATGTTTCTATGTAAGGCTCTAGGTCCATTAATTTCAGATTGCATCATTAAGGAGTGAATTGGCGTTAATTTATCTGTTCATACTTGAAATTGAAAATTTGAATCTGTTTTGAAATGTATCGTGCATTAATCAAGTAAAATTTTCACTAAATTTGAATTTTTCACTTAAAAATTTATACAGTTCTGCGCCTTTTAAAACCTATTTGAGGGTCATTTAAAAAAAATATATATAAAGTTCCCATTAGCTTCCACTATGCATCGGATATAACAAGTCAAAAGTCCATCACTCCAAACACTTTAAAAAACGAACAAATAAATTTAACTTGATCTAAACACTCCCCTGCAAACTCGTCCACAAACAAAGAAATTATGGCTATATTTTCCAACTTGTCCTTCGATCTTAATTCTTTACCAACTTAAAAACAATTCGAGTTTGTAGATAATCATATCATAGAATCCTCCAACAATATATAAAATCAATGAGAAAAGGAAATAAGTGTACAAACATTAGTCAATGAGTTAAAAATCAAGTTCGTAAGATTTTGTCTGCTGACCTGGAAAAGGGTATGCAAAATGTAAACATTTTTTCAATTTATGTGAATTCAGTATATAAAATTTGGGAAACAACTAAGGATGAATCAGAAGATAATCTTGGAGTGAAATATCATTCTAATAGCGAGAAGAAACGAGTTAAAATTTCTCCTGAAAGGATAAAACAATCCCTTTGAGGAGAAGAACCATCATTCACTCATTGTCACATGTAGTTTTATGTGCATACAAACTCATTAAAAGTGGAAAAATCAAGGCACATTCTAATGCAATCAAACTACTATTAAATGATGAGAACAAGCATACCAAGTGCATTCTTTCTTTCTCCATGCTTGATACATGTACTATCAACAATAAATTATCATTTCAGAATATAAAAAATATTATTCACATTGATAAAAAATGATTTTATACATGCAAAGAAACACAAAGATTCTACATTGTACATGATGAGGAAGAGCTTTTGGGTCAATTCAAAAGCAAGCACTTCATCTCAAAGATTATGTTTTTAGCAGCAATTACTAGACTATGATTTTACAGAAATTGTCAACTTGTCTTTGATGGTAAGATTAACATTTGGCCTTTTATTAATAAAGAGCTTGCTAAAAGAAATAATAAAAATCGAGTTGTAGGTACAATGGAAACAAAACCAATATTGTTAATCACAAAATATGTCATAAAAGAGATCTTAATTGGAAAGTTGTTATCTACGATAAGGGAAAATAGCTATAAAACAGCTCAAACATCATCTTTATCCAATAAGACAATGAAATGTAGTATATCCTGAATTTACAGAGGCAACATCTCAATTAGGTTTGAACATAAGTTTGCTATGTCAACCACCAAATAATCCTGATTTAAATGCCCTAAACCTTATTTTTTAGAGCAATAGTCTCACTCAAAATCAAAGAACCTCTTACAATCATTGCCTAGTTGATGTAAAAATGCCCATTGTTCTCAAGTTTTGTAAAAATACTAGGTCGATGTAAATTGTTAGAAATGTATACTTGTTTGCACTTTTTTAGGTTAATATTTGCAAAATGAAAATAACTTAAACATGCATTAACAAATTCAGTACTTGGTCAGCTCTTTCTTGCTCACTATGAACTTTTTATTTTTCAAGAACAAATTGATTATCTTCTATTCAAAATTATTATTCATCAAAAGGTAATTTTTTGTAAAATAACTTCATTAAATGCATTTATAAGTCTTTATTTTGTCTATCACTATCTTGTTATTCTTCCATTATTAAAATTTTTTTCATAAACTAAATAAAGGCAAAACAATCTTTTGAAATTACCGAATCAATTAATTTTTCTTATCTAAATAGATTACCAAAAATAGAAAAATTTCTTATGCAAATAGCACCGAGGGGTAACATTTAACTGAAATAATTAAATTGCTAAATTTTGAAGTAATTCTAATTTATGATCTGGGACAAGACATTTGACAATATTATCCATAGATTAACGTACTAAATGTCGACAGGAGTTGACATTGTATACCATTGGCATTCACTAGCAAGTTGCCATTAAAGAAAAATGATATATTCTAAATAAATAACAATTCAGATGACGAGATTCGGTACTACTAGTGACACTGTCATTTTATATTTTATGAAAAATGCAGTAATTAAATGCGAGGAAGCTAAAAAAATTAATATTAAGCATTGAAATTAAATAATAATTATTACTAAATTGATTTTAAGAAGAAAAAACTTTTATCTTAATCTATTAAAATTTTTTAACTTATAATTAAATACTTTAATTTATAAAATTATAATTATTAAAAATTTGTCGGATAATTAAATAATATGAAATTCATTGTTTATTATTTTGCACTAATTGTGGAGACTATGCAGTATAGTTTGTGCTAGATGTATAAACTCTTACACATACTAGACATATATCCAATGATTGAAAATTTTGTTAAATTAATAAATGAAATTTTAGTATTCAATAGATAATTAAAAATTTAATGAGCCAATTTAAAAGTTAAACGATTCATTCAGTACTGGTGGGGTGTGCAAGCTATTTTGCCCTTTCACCTACATTCAACTTGGGGGTGTGCAAGCTATCCCTCATGATTATAATTAATGACTGGCTTATGAATCCTACTTCTAGTTTCATCATTCTCTGGTCATGGTCTTCTTGGTAATCCTTGCAACAAATCTGGTTTACTTTGGGAGGCACCTGGTGAAGGCTGTCTCAAATTTAATGTGGATGGATCATCTAGAGAAAAACCAAGTAGGCTGTCTCAAATAATTATATGTATGTTTTCTGAATAGTGATTTAAAAAGACATTTTTTGTACGAAAAGAAGGAAAAAGAAATTTGCAAAGCATAAAAAAAATTGTATAATTAGTCATATTTACCTGCTACAGTAGGCTAGAATGTCAAATGACACAAAAGATAATTTCTCTATTTATACAGAATTTTTTGAATCTGTACTGTAATAGAAGCATTTCTTTATACTTTATCATGAATGATTGACATTATTAGAGATAGAGAAAGACATTCTAATATTAAGAATATGTGCTGAGGTGCTCCTCTGGTTGTGCGGTGGTTGAAGATTATATATATATAAAAGGTTGTTGTCGTTGTTAAGAAAATTTTGATCTATGTAAAATTACATATGATCACTAATACAAATGGCATTTGTGATTGAACTACAATTAACTGCATGCTGGTAATGAATCTTATATGAAATATCTTGCAATTTTATAGCGTTTGCAAAGGCCAAATCAATGCTGTGTTTAGTATCCACATGAGATCTTTTTTCTGAACCATACCACAACCATGTGAAAGACAAGAAAGGTCACTGTCTGAGTTAGCCATCTAATCCTCCAAAAGCGAAACACCACAAAATAATAATATTGCTAGAACATACCACAATAGCAGAAGTCCCATTTGACAATCCACATGACTTTGCAGGGCCATAAAATCAAATAATAATTGCATTTTCATAAAAGTTTCTTCTAGTTTTGACAATCCAAGAAACCTACCAGTCTTCTCGAACTTTTTACTTTCTGTTGAATTTGTGTTTTTGGGCTTGAAAATGTGGCCAGAGAGCAAACCCGAAATCTTCACATGAATTTTCTTTTCAAAGGCTTTTGGAATGCATTTTGTCTACCATTTTCAGTTTCAAGTTTGTATACAAAACTTTATTAATCTGAAACTTCTGCCCAGCTTCAACTTCAACTCTTATTATTAAAATGGTTGTTAAGCCAAAATGGTTGATCCATCCATCCAATTCGAACGTGAAAATGAAGTAGAAGAGCATGCCAATAGATAGTAGATAGCTATAGGGCGACCAGGGGATTAGCGTACCACTCTGCAAGTAATACCAAATAGCAACTTCCTGTCAATGGCAGAGGCTTTCATTTTCTATTTAAGTTTGACTTTGTAGTTTGTAGGACTAGTTGATTGGCTACTATGGCTTAGCACTTTACCATATTAGAAGTTTAAGGCTTTTTGCTTCCATTCTCTTAAGGCAAGTCTTATCTTATACAAAAGTGATAAAATATGTTTTTCTTTTCTTTTTTTTTTTTTGGTAAGTATATAATATTATTTATATTTCTTATTTTACAATTAAGTGTTGAAATTAATAATTTTTTTATAACTAAGTGTATAAAATTTCTCACTAGAAAATCAAAATGAACTATTTTGCTTCGTTGGCCTCTACTTTATTTGTTTTTCTAGCTAGATATTACCTTCTTTTTTTTTTTCCTGACTTTCTGTTCTTTTTGGAATTAAAAATTTTTAGGAATTGTTTCAAAGAAGAAATATTAGACAATAAAATTAAAAAATAAAAAGAGATGCATTGAATTGATATTATTTATTGAGTAAAATAGTCATTAATTTTCTGGTAAAGTTTAATTCTAAATTAATTGGGATTAGCTATATAATCCTCCTTACTTTTATTATGCCCTATTCATATTCTCTTTATATTGAAAATTAATCTCATGCATGCTTGATATGAATATATAGAGAGAGAGAGAGAGAGAGAAATTTTACTGATTATGTATTTATATGTGAAATTTTTATTTTGAAGTTAAAATTCTGACTTGGTAACTAAACAATGAAGTGCATGATTAAATTAATAGAAAATAATTTTGAACTCAAGTTGCATGCATTAGATATTTGTCACAAGAAAACAAATTAAGGATAGAACAAAATCGAAGACACTCGTAAAATCATGAAAAGGAATAACAGGAGAGGAAATGAAATCCAACAACAATGAAATCCCACATAAAACAAAATGGAAAATTGGACATGAAAGAACCACAAACAATCAATGAAAACTCCAATATTTTCCTTCAGAATTCTGGACTTGGTACTGGCTCATGAGTGCGAGAAATGAAAATTGTTTCGTAAACAAGTCCGGCTAGTCCACCTCCAATCAAAGGCCCTGCCCAGTAAACCCAATGATTATTCCAGTCCCAACTAACCAAAGCGGGTCCGAATGACACGGCTGGGTTCATTGATGCTCCTTCAAATGCTCCGCCGGCAAAAATGTTGGCTCCGACGATGAAACCAATGGCTATGGGCGCAATAGTCCCCAGTTGACCCTTTCTAGGATCAATGGCTGTCGCATATACTGTGTATACGAGACCGAAGGTCATTACTATCTCGAACACAAGTGCGTTCCACACATTCACCCCAGACGATAATGCAAATGCCGATGTTGTCTGCAATTTTGTTAAAAATACTTTAAAATAATTCATAATCTGTTCAAAAACATATATAATTGTGAAACTAAATTATCCATGACCATGGAACCCTGGACCTCACTTAGGATGAAAAGTGTGGAGCCACAAGTAAATTACTGTCTTCCTGTTATGAAAAAGGCGTTTTATATTTGTTTATGGTAATACAACTGTAAAAACTAACTCTAGACTGGTAGTTACTCACCATGCCATGAGTTGAAAACTTAAGCAACAAGCAAGCAACAGTGGAACCAAGGAGCTGAGCAATCCAATACAGAATGCCACGAAGGAGAGTGATATTCCCACCAACAAAAGCACCAAAAGTGACAGCAGGGTTCACGTGGCCGCCGGAGATATTAGCTGCGGTTGCTACTCCAATAAAAAGACCAAATGCATGTGCTAATGAAGCCATAATAATTCCGGCCGGTGTGCTACTGCCATCATCCGTCAGTTTGTTAAAGGCCATACCAGAACCTTCTCCGGCAAAAACGAAAATGGCCGTACTGATGAACTCCGCTACTGCAGCCTTAATCGCACCAGGATGCGTAATATCTTCATGTGGAAGACCGACCGCTATCCGAATATTGACCGGCGGCATTTTGGTTGGTTAATCCTTAGGCAGTGTTGATCTGATGAGAATTCTTGAAATGGAAACGACTAACCTTATATGAAGCTTTTGAGCCCATGAAAGACCTGCTATATCCAGTTTCCGGTGACACTCATTATTGGGGACCAAGCATACTTTACATCCAGCTCATCCTCCACCTCTAAAAGTTGTATTACTAACACGTGTCCATCCATGATAAGGGCCAAGTAGCTTGTGTTGAGCTTCGGTTATGTACACCGGTAGGTATACTGACCCCCGTCAGAATCCCAAATTGACCGTTTCAGATTTCTACTGTTTTACAATAGTTAAAAAAATATCAAAGTCCGTTGAGAATAGCCCAACCCAGAACGATTACAAATATGCAATGTAATAGTATTTAATTTTTAAATATTTTTAATTATCATTCGATAATTCATTTGTCGTTGTAGGTAGAACCACACAATTAAAATTGAGTTGCTCTAAATAGAATCTATTAATAATTTATCGTTGTAGAGGCTTGTTTATCGTTTTATTACTCAAAAAAAAAAAAAAAAAAAAAAGTAAACGGATTTCGAAAACTCACTAAAGATATAAGTTAGTTGGGTTATTATAGGAAATTTTTTAGTTTATACAACAAATTTTTTCTATTATTGCCAACTATCTATGATTAATGCATACCCTAATATTTGTGGTTGGAAATTGTTAGCTTTAATTAACTCATTACAATTAATAGAGTAACAGGAAACATTATATATACACACACATTACTAAGGATTAGGAAAACCTTAACATTAAGATAATCTCATGTTTAATCAAACATAATCTTTTGTGTTTGACACAGTCTCAACATTGAATTTCAAGTGAACGACTGTTCATTTTGAATTCAAGGATTGAGATTGTACAAATATTAATAGATCGTGTTTGTTCAAACATTAGATAATCCACATCTATTCATCTAGACCAGTTTTCTCAAAATTAATTTCCATTATCTAGAACTTGTTTATTAGTATTTTCTCTTTCTTTATTCTTCTTTTTGTTTCAGATCGCAGCTGAAATTGATCATGGCTTTTTTGGACTTTGATGTTATGCAAAACTATCCTAATACGACTTTCACTTGCTTTCTGATACCCCCAAAGACTAATTCTCATGGCATTTGCGCACACGTAAATGATCCAGCAAATATGCTAACATACACAATACCCCTTTTGGAGTTGCAGATGGCTATCATTTTCATCTTCAACTACGTAATCCATTATTTTCTCAAGAATTTTGGAGCCTCCACGTTTGTCTCCAGCATGATTGTATGTATACCAGTTTCCCTCCCTCTCTTTCTCTTATTTAAGTTGATTGTTTTTCCCTTTTTCTTTGTTTTTAGGTTTAACATCTAGAGTGATTTTCGTGAAACAGGGTGGTATAATTCTTGGTCCGACGTTTCTTGGGAGATTTAACGTAACGAGGAAACTGATCTTTCCTCATGACAGCCAAGAGATAATACGTTCAATTGCACTACTGGGGTTTAACATGTTCTTGTTCCTAAGCGCAGTGAAAATGGATGTTGGAATGATTCTTAATACAGGAAAGGATGCCTTGTCAGTCGGAATTTCATCTGCACTGGTACCCATGATTTTTGGTGTAGCTTACCAAGAATTGACAGAATACAAAGAACTCGAAGGAAGTTGGCGTTCTATGATAATGACATCTCTTACAAACTATCCAGTCACTGCTTATCTTATCGGCGATCAACTGAAAATCTCAAACTCAGAACTCGGCCGATTAGGACTATCCTCAGCACTAGTTGCGGACATATTGGGCATATTTACCTCAGTTATTCTAGGTGTAATAAGGTCTTCCACAATGACTAGTCTTGCAACAAATTTTCTGCCAATTATCGCCTTCGTCCTTGTTCTGATATTTATAGTCCGGCCTGCAATGTTTTGGGTGATTAGAAAGACTCCTGAAGGGAAGCCTATTGACATGAATTATGTTAACATCATTTTGGCACTAGCCCTAGCTTCTGAAGTGTATTTCCATAATTTTGGATTATATAAATTCATGGGTCCTTTTATCTTTGGTTTGGCTGTGCCTGCTGGAGCTCCACTAGGTTCTGCTTTGGTAGAAAAGTTCTCACCCTTCACTTGGGGTGTCCTTTCACGAATCTTGGTTACTACATCAATGATGAAGGCAGATTTGTGGCTTATCGTATATGAATTTCCCAAGTTGAAAAAGTACATCTCTCTCATAGTCATGACCTATGGTTGCAAATTCCTGGCATGTTTGGCACCTCCATTGCTTTCAAGGATGCCATTACTTGATTCTATTGCACTTTCTCTCATTATGAATTACAAAGGCATCGTGGAGCTATGTGGATGCATTGTTTTCAAGGAAACTCACGTAATAAGTGAAGAGGTTTTAGCCCTTGAAGCTTTATACATTCTTTTTAGTGCAACAGTTTATCCAATCCTCGTGAAATGCCTCTACAACCCATCAAGAAAATATGCTGGCTATAAGCCGAGGAATATCGTGAGTTTAAAGCCTCGCTCCGAGCTCCGAGTTCTGGCTTGCATTCACAGACCTGATAATGTACTTTGTGTCTCAAGACTGCTCGACGCATCAAACCCCAGCAAAGAAACTCCTATAAATGTTAATGTACTTCACCTAATCAAGCTAGTTGGCAAATCAACTCCTGTCCTAGTATCTCACTCAAAGCAAAAGCCAACTTCTAACTCTTTCTCTCAAACTATCATCCACGCTTTCAGTCAATATGAGAAAAGGCATTGGGGTTCTGTCTCAGTCCAGACCTTTACAGCAATATCTTCACCGGAGTTAATGTATGAGGACATATGCACTCTTGCTCTTGATAAACTCACATCCGTTATACTAATGCCACTCCATCTAAAATGGTCTCTCCATGGGCAAATTGAATGTGAGGATCCAAATTTAAGGGCTCTCAACTTTAAGGTCCTTGAGAAAGCCCCTTGCTCTGTTGGGATCTTTTTTGACCGTGGCAGGCTTGGACGACAAGCCTTAAGGGCACCAGAATCAGTTCTTTCTCTTTGTTTGATATTCATCGGAGGCAATGATGACCGCGAAGCCTTGAGTTTAGCCAAACGGATGGCTAATAATAATCCAAATGTAAACCTAACAATCCTCCATTTCAAAGCTAATAAAGAATATGATACAGAGAGGACAATAGAATCTGAGGATGAAATTCTTGATGATGTAGCGTTGGAGGATGTGAGGCGAATTACTGCTAGCAGACAATCTATAGCATTTAAAGAACATGTGGTGAAAGATGGACCAGAAACATTATTAGTTGTTCGTTCCATAGCAAATGACTACGATCTTTTCATAATGGGAAGACGTTATGGCAGTGTATCTGCTCAAACAGATGGTCTATCAGAATGGAGTGAACTTCCAGAGTTAGGTATTGTTGGAGACTTTTTTGCGTCCAGTGACCTCGACACTAGAACTTCTGTATTGGTTATACAACAACAAAAGAAAATTAAGGGCATGGGCATCTGATGGGCGAAATTTTATGTTGATGGAAACGAAAACGCAGAAACATGAAAACATAAGAACGATATAAGGAAACAATATTTTGAATATAACTGTACACTAAGAAGTGGTATTTTTATAGGGGAAACGAACATCACCATTTCCGAAATGCGGGAACGCCTATAAGTGACAGTATTGCTAGGACATGTATTGAATACAATTGGATTTAATTGAAAATAGAATTGTTACTTTAGGACGAATTGTAAATTGTTCTTTGCACATATCAATTATAGGAAATTACTTATGGAGCCATCCGTACACCAACAGTAACTATTATTTCAAAATTTTGTTACCGTGTTGAACTCTTTTGTCCTTTTTTTACCTCATGAATAGTTAGTAATATCCTATTCATCTTACGCACCCTCATAAGGCTGGCTTGATGTATGAATAGGCTGATCGTCTAATTTATTTTATAAGTATTGATGAACATTTTTCTCATTTAAAGAAATTTTATTATATTATATTGTTTAGCGAAATGAATTTTTAATAATGGGATATTCAAATGGGAATTAGGTGCCAAGATTAAAATCTTGATCATTCTACTGCTCAGGCTAGTTCTTCTTTTATTTTATTTTTCATAAACATAATTTGAAATTCATAGAAAAAGACAACTAAAATTTTAGAGAAGAAACGAGACCAAAATATACGATTTTTCTTCATAGGATGTTTTCAAAAGCGAATCCGGGTCGAAATTCCCAGTCTCGTGCACACCCCTAATATGCGTGCAATGGACAAGGCCACATATACATCGATTGGCTCTTTAAATTGCAGGTTGTAGGTGGACGTTTTTTGTCTGTCTCATGACATTTATCATTTCTTTGATCCAGTATGATCAAAACAACTGGGATTCTGTATCTATGAAACTCTACTTTTTACTGAAATATCTCCAGTCATTTCAAGGAATAGAAGATGGTCTATGCATGGACGTATTGAGGATGAAAACAACAATCTTAAGGATTGTACATCTTAAGATCCTTGTAAAGGTCCCTTATAGTATTATTGGGATCTTTTTCAATCATGGCAAACTTGACAGCGAACCTCATTGGAAATGGGACCACCTATTGAGTTCCTTCCTCGCCTATGCAACCAATTTCCATGGCTATGATCACCTTAGCGGTACTTGTGACCGCATGGCTGATTCAAGCAAATGCCTAAAAATCATCCATGTTATACCAGCGGACCATAAAATTACTGACTTTTTGAAATGGAGGGCGTCAAGAAAGCATCAATAATGGTAGATCCGGGTCAAATGTAACAAAGAGCAAGTGATAAAATATGTAAAAGAGCCTCCCCAATTCTTTGACTTCTGCAAAATAAAATCTCTTAAACAACTTGGGCCCTCTGTGCCTTATATGCTCATTGTGGATAAACCACAAAAATGTACCAAAGGAGAAGACAAACCATAAACTACAAGCTTCAACCCTTAACAATGATAATCAAGGGTGGCCAGCCACACTAATCAATCCACCAGAGTTTCTAAGTCTTCTCCAGGATATTGATCCAGGGCTACAATAATGTATTGCCCAGAACTCCACATTGTGCATCACTCATTCACCAGCATGCTATAAGAGAGTATAAGAGTCAAATGTAAAATAATGAAAAATACCCTATTAGAGCAGCTACGCAATCTTACACAGGTCAACTAGAGAATAACTTTATCATAATCCAAAGAATTTTATCATAATACATAATCAAACCATCAACATCTTTTCATATTCTTCCAAGCAATTATTCTCTTTCATTCGGCGGAAAGAATAGCAATTATCTGCCATTTCAATAATTTATTTTCTTATTTTTCACGACTTCATAATTTGAGAAACACAAGTAAAATCTAAATTCAAGTTCGAAGTCCTAGGAAGCTAGATGTTATATGGCAGGTCATAGTTTAGGTCTCCACAGGACTGGGACCTCGACTTGCATATCGCAACACCTTGCGAACAGACATTTGGCATACCAAAAGGGCAAAGGGGAATATAAAATAAAAGGACAACTGAAACAGGGGAAAAGAACATAAGAGAAAGAAAGTTAAAAAATAAACCAATGCTGTGCCTGTGTAAAATTTATTCTACCTCGTCCCTAGAAAGCACAGGCAAGATCAGAAGGTGAGAAATATTCCTAATTGATTATACAAGAACACCCAAGCACTAAAATTCAGCCAAAAATCATAAGGCATAAAATAAAGTGCGATGGAGTGATTTGTTTTGTCAGATAAAGCTTATTGTTAAAATTGCACCGACAATAATGCACATAATCAGGACTGTAGCATCAAAGAGGTCAGTAGCATCTCAAACTCATGAAATGGTGGTGACTGTTAAACCAAACTCTAAGCAATTCGCAAGACATCATTCTAAGCATGCATATTAATCTAGTCATCCATCAGCACTCTGAGCACAGACAGAGTCACATACCATGGCATAAGAGTCTCCATTAGAAAGAAACAGCCACCTAGAGGTCCATTATACATAATTAAGAAGAAGCCAACAATAGGAAAAATAAATTATAGAGAATCCTGATTGAGAATGAAATATGAGAGAAACGCACCTGGAAACAGCAGAATCCTCCCAACATCTCCACTCTCCGGTCACAGCTTGCTCACCAAATACAATTTCATGGCTCTCACAACAACCCCTTCAATTCTTGAGCTGCAAAACACGTATCAACATTGAGTTTCTAGTTTGACATAGAGCCTCCACTTAACTCAAGAAAGCTAAAACCCCAACCATTTGGAATCAGCTAAGAAAATTAATATTTGCCATGAATCTGTACATATACCATCTTTTTGAATAACAAGAATATTATTATATCAATAACTTTGCAGGTCATCAAAGCTTTATATGAAACAAATTTTTGCTCAGATTAAAAGAACTCATGCAAAATCCTTTCAATGAGATGAGCATCGGAAGAAGCACAAAAATAGTTAAAGAAAAGAAATCCAAAAAAGAGAAAAGCACACATGATAAACTATATCCTAATTACTTTAATACCAAACTGAAAGGGCAAAGCATCTATTCATAGAATTAAGTTTTGCCAAACCTCACCTTAGTCAAGGAAAAGCTGGACACAGAACTCAAAGAGGCTTGGATCACCATCATGGCCATATTTCAGAGTTCGGAATTCTTGACTATGTCAGAGTTTCCTCATTCAGACTGCTTCCCTTAGAAATGACCAGCAATGTTGTGCCCTTAATTATCCAAGCAGTCATTTCTGGTTGATGCTCTAAAGCATTAAGAGGAAGTGGACTCCCATCCTCTAGTTGCACACCATACACAAATGGGAGTCTTAGCGTAAGGAAACTTTCTGGCGGTAGGACCACTCGACATCCAAGACTGAACTGCAACTTTTGTTCACGGTCTGCAATTGATGGCGGCAAGCATGACGCCTTCAGAGCAAAGGATTACTAAAACATTAGGAAACTATACAGCAAAAGTGGCCAGTATCATCAGATTTACAAAAAAAAAAAAAAAAAAAAACAATGTATCAATGCCAGAAGCGATAATTGGAAAGAAAAAACTGTCAAGCAAAGACAAGAATAAAAAGATGAAAGAATGAAATCTTAAATGCTATTCAAAGACTTCTTCATTGGCATCGACACAACCAGGAGGTCCATGAAGACATCTACGTATGACCTCTAATGTGGTTTTAAACATCAACAGTAATGTAGCATATAAAACCATAATGGTGAATCACCACAACAATGATGCATTAACTGTAACCATTATGGCAATGGCAAATTGACGCAACTACACTGACCACAATGTAAAACTGAGGTCCTCTATATGCGCAGTTCTTCAGGTAGAAAAACATAAAATTCCATGCTTGGATAGTTAAAATCTTAAATAAAGACGTACCTCAAATTGTACAACAGGGCATGTTGCTAATACAACTGGAAATGGAGGTGTGACCTACAATTAGATTCCATAAATTAGGCATTTGATAATTCAAAGCATTATAAAATCTTCACCAATATACAAAAACAAAGTCTTTCATTTTCCATCACTTGAACCCCCAAAAAAAGTTAAATTATGACTGCCCATGCCATATCAAAATTGACAATACAAAGTTAATTAGTGCATTCTAACTTCAATTCATGATCTAATAGCATTAGAGCTCTCTTAGCATGTGAATATTGTATGAATGAACAGTGTTGTTCAACATAAATGTAAGGCACAAAACCCCAATGCTGATGCACCTCTAAGTCTGTGGCTGAGATGCATCACTTAGCACACACCCAGAAAGAGTGTTTACACACAAAAATTTGTGCATAATGTATTGACTAGGAAAATATGTACAGCCAATTGTTTCCCTATATCAATATAGTACCTGAACAGTCTTGAAGAATTCTAGGAAATATAAAATAGGAAAGGAAATAAAAAGAAATGCCCAGAAGACAAGACAAAAATAAGCATATTGGAAAAATCATGTTCTTACCTTTGAAAAAGTGATTGGGTTGATTTCAAGCATCTATGACTAATTCTTGAACTCTCTTCTAAATATTCTTCACAAAGCTTCCGATATAAGTCAGTACATTCAATTAAAAAAGTATGCACCTTACTTTGCTCAGTCTTCCTCCTATACTTGCCTAGGCTCCATCAGCCCTTAGTGCTGAAGTGCACCTATCACTTTTAATTACCTTGTGTATGACTGATCATTCTACAAGCTACGGAATTGTATTCTTAGTCAAACTAAAGTGAGGACTTCTCATGACTATTAATTATAACAAATCCAAAAAAAGAAAAGTTCATAGAAAGCAGAAATTACAGTTCCATAAAAAAAAAGCTTTTGACTACATGCTCAAGCTTAGGAATATTTTACACTAGTTTAGCTTAAGGACAACAACTCTAACAATCCAAGCAGACATTCAGCATGTCAGTTGCTTTAACTCTTCAAGCACCAGAGACAGTGAATCATTTGAATCATTCTAGCAGATTCATATAGCTAGAAAATGAGTTTGACTGTACCAATAGCCAACTGTTTTGGCGAGAACAAAAACATAGAATTTCAGCTCGTATAGTCCAAGACAACGAATCCCTCGAATCGCATCATGCATTTTCATGCATCACAGTCCGTATTTATAAAGCATCTAATACTTCTCCATTAGAAACAATATGAAGCACCTATTGTTTAAGCATCTTTATGCGATAAGCTAAATATTTTCAACAGACCACCTACAGAAAGTATGGAGCTTTCAAATTCCATAAGGTGAAACAAGCATAAAAAGGACCAACACTCCTATTCCATTGAAAATATCAATCCCCCTATGGACTGAAACAAATTTTAGGTAATGGATACAAGATAACCCAAATTGAAAAAATAATTCCGTAAGTTTAAGGAAATTAAATAAAATAAATGAGAAGCATATATGCAGCAGCATTACATACCAAAAAAATCCTTTGCAACTGTGATACTGTACCAGCAAACTTAATCTTTTGAAGATCATTCTTGTTCTTGGAATTCTTGCAGTATGGACAGTTCATGTATACTGGTAAATTTCTATTCAACATGGAGAAAGCACTTCCACCATCATCAAGGCTAATAGAATGGAAACCTGCTTCAAGGTTTTTTACAGAATCAATATATGTTGGTTCATCGGTAGATGTTTGATTCCATTCCTTCCCTGCTCTGGAGAATGGTGTCAATGCATCAACATATAGACCACTGTTCACCCTTTTTTCTTTTGACTTCTCCACATTTCGAACCTTACTCATGGCAGCAACATTCGCACCCTTTGAGGCCCTATGAATTCTGTTATGACCACCATTCTTACCCATGTTTGAAG
This sequence comes from Jatropha podagrica, assembly GCA_947857235.1. NCBI lineage: Eukaryota > Viridiplantae > Streptophyta > Magnoliopsida > Malpighiales > Euphorbiaceae > Jatropha > Jatropha podagrica. The sequence goes on from CANUEP010234021.1 coordinate 27,128, forward strand.
TATTTGCCAGATTGTGGTCTAAAGTTTCCACAGAAGGGACTTGAGAATCTTTAGGAAAAGAATATGGAGATCCTAGCTCATCAAGGTGATCCAGACTCAACAAAAAACGGTGGCCATGCGGACACTCATGCTCAAAACCAACATAAACAACTGAATGCTTCAAATTAGGATCCAGATTAACCATTTCACCACCATTAATGCTCACAGGAACTACATTACTCCCAATTTGCACATAAGGGTCATCATATGCACCACCACTGCTAGACATTACATTTAAGCTTTCACGACCAGGTATGATATCCTCAAAATTCTGATATCCTTGATCAACATTCATAACCTGTTCTATGTTCCTATCTCTTACCTTATTTTGTTTGAAACCTCTCTCTGACCCTGATGATGGCTGTTTTGTTTGCTGGAGTGGGGGAAATCCTGAATCAGCAGTTGATCCAGCAACTACCTCCGAAAAAGGTTTTCTCATTGTTAAATTTGGCATCATTCTACCAAAACTAACTTTTTTATCATCAATCTTGCTGTATTTCGAGAGTTTCCTTTGATTTTCAACCCCAGACCGTAGATCTCCTGAGTACAACTGTGTGGAACCAACTTTCTTTCTATCTATCTCAGCATCAATTTCAACCTGGGGATCTGTACTTTGCCTCACAGAATTTTGTCTTTTAGTTTTGGCAGGCAAACCATTTGAGTTCACTGGTTTCTCCAAAATGATTGTCCATTTCAAGAGAAACTTTTGTGAGGCAGAGAATCCACTCTGTAGCAAGCCCTTGGACGGTTCATAATACCTTGCCCCCCCAACACGAATCAAACTCCAAGAGGTTGACTGCACAGGTCCGGCGTTGCTTTGCTCAGGTAATTGGACTGCAGGAAGTAGTTTGTCGCAGTCTTGAAAGCAATTAGAAGTAACATTTCCTGCTTCAAAGTCAAAAGGATCCGGGCGTAACTGACGTGTGCGACCACAGGCACAAGCATGAAGGAAAAAATATCCACTTGAATGTGGCTTCACAGGGGCTCCTATAGGTGACTCTTGCTTATCACTACCAATACCATGTCTCTGGTGCATACATGGTTTTCCTGTCAAACTAATAGCATCACATAGTTGTCTACCAGATTTCCAAATGGACATGCATTCATCCTCCAGCATTTTTGTGAAATGCGGGACTGCAGATCCTCTGACCATTGAGTGGAAAGCACTTAAAGCCTTTTCTAAATGGGCCTCGTGCTCTGATGTGGGATAACAAGCAGGTAAGTCCTTCAGATAAACGTCCCTGGCAGTTGAAAGGGTCCTTTCACACCATAAAGTTGAAAATTTTGCATTCAGTCCTCTGCCATTATCCAACAAAGAAACTGCAACATCTACAGGGTCCATACCTCGTGCAGCAATCCCTTCAACTTGGGTTGGACCAAAGTTTCGTTGTCGAGATTTCCTTTTACCAGCTTCAATTTCATTTACACTCCCACGTTTGGCAGAGAGAATTCCAAGTATAATAAGTTGGCTTGATGACAACCATGTTTCCCAACTTGGAAGTTCAGGAGTAGTATATGTCTTTCCAGATGCAGCTGAGGCTGCAGCGGCAGCTGCAGCAACAGCAACCATACCTACACCAGCTGCTGGGCCACTGTTACTGCCGGTGACCAACCCCCCTTTACCTCTTAGAATATCAGACTGTCTATAAATGAACTCCTTTATGGATAAGATGTCCTCCTTGTTTGCATTCTGACCATGGCTTTCAAGTAAAAGTGAATCCGAGGTTGCTTTTCCACTCAAAACATCTTCCACAAGGTCAGTAGCAAACTCTAGAGCTTCTCCTTTCTGATTTATCAACCTGTCAAGCAGCACAACCGCCCTTGACGCGTCAAGTGAAAACAAAGGTGCAGAACTTGAGCCACCTCCACTTCTAGAACCAGCATGAGCACTTTCAGAACCTGAGAGCGTTCGGCACTTCTTAATGAGAAAACGAATCTGTGCTTCAAGAGATGACTGCAGTTTCTTCCTGAAACCACCTTCGGATTTACTAACAGGCCGTGCTAGCACAACAACTGAACCAGAACTCTTAGTAGGTAAGTTTGGTCTAGATACACTAGTCAGAATAGAAGACTGATTAAGTGAGGAGACATCTTTTGATTCCTCAGTGTTAGAATTAGGATTAGGTATATCAAAAAAATCATCAACAAAGACAAAGAGTATGACTGGAGTACAATGTCCAGGAAACAACGATGTGTAGGAACCTAAACCTGACATGAGAGAGATAGCAGAAGCATTACGACTCATGACTCCACCACTTCTCCCTGGAGAGGAACTGGTAGAAGGGATTGGCCTAGAGGAAGACGAAGAAGAATGAGATCTAGATGGCAACGGTAGGGCAGCCCTGGATCTTAGATATGGAGCTAATGCATGCTTGGATGCTTGTAACACCCTAAACTTTTTCAAAATATGAGGGTCAAAGCGCGACCTCTCCTGAATGTAAATAATTACATGGCACACCTGCATTGCTAATTGAGTCATTTATCAGATATATAACCCATATTATCAAACATGCACTAAAACCTTAAACAAAAACTTCAAGTACACAAATATTTGATTCAAGGATTTCTAAAATTTTGTCCTATTTTGGTGAAATTTTGTCCCATCCCATCATATAAAAATGCTAGTTAACCATCTAACAGAAGATATTAGTTTAGTTTATATATTTTGTTAACAGAGCCAAACATTTGTACTATAACATGAAGCAACATTTCCATCACCTAATTTAAACAAATCTAATATAGACTATATCCATACAATCTACCCTTGCTTTCTAAATCATTAAAATGAATTAAGCATATATCAATATTCCACAAAAAGCCACTGTCAACATATAGCTAACTAATCTCAATGAAATTTAAACAACAAAACAGCAATTGCTTAAAAAAAAGTAATAAATCATCAATAACCAAAACTAAGAGATGAACTTACAGAGAACATGAAAAGCAACCCCTGAAGCTCCTCAAACTCCCGCTCTTCTAAAGCGGAGTCAAACCCGGAACCCGTACCTGAAGACCCATGAACGGCTGGGCACCGGGTTGAACAAAACTGCAAGAACAAGATTCCTTTATCCTCTTCATGGTAATAACTTATTCTCCTCCAGTTGAACCAATCTCTCAGTTCCTCTTTATCAATAAACAGTAGCTTGTCGATGTTACCCGACCCAAATGTGTTGGAGTCAAGAACACGGTTAATGAGCTGAGAACAGCAGTCGGGGCTCCGAGAAATAAACCCAACAACAACTACGCCTTCTAGAGAGCGAGGCTGTGATTGAGAAGATGGTTGAGCATCTGGAGTGGAAGTGGGTATGGGTGCGGGTACAGGGGCAGGTGGGCGGGTCAGGACCCGCATGGAGCGCCGGTTGGGGCTCGTTGAGTCCATGAAGAATGGAAGATGAGAGGGAGAAGGATTACTAGAGAAGAAGCTTCATGAAGTTAGGAGTTTGATCTAAGTTATGGGTCTTGTTTTTCTGCGGAGAATTACTAGAGAACGAAGCCTCGTTTTGAAGTGCATTTCTCTATTTTTCAATATTATATACATTCCGATGACTCTTTTGGAAGAAAGAAGAACTGAAACATGAAGTTATTCCATTTTATTATAACATAAGTTACATTTAAAAAAATAATTTATTTTAAAATATTTATGACATTAGCAGTTTTAATAAATTTACACTTTGTATACAGTAAAAAATTATCATTTTAATTTAAAAGTTTTTCTAAAAAATTAATATTAAAGTAAACATAATAGAATCAATTTATTAAATAATTTATTACAATTTAAATAATTTTAATAATTTTCTTAAGAAATGTAAAATATTAAATGTGATATGTATTATGAATTAAATATAATAATTATTTTCACATTACACTAATTTTAATTGTTTTTCTTATTTTATTGTAATAATTAATTATTTAGTTTTAATTAAATATAATTTAATTTTAAATAAAAAATCAATTATATTAATTTTTCATTTAATTTTAAAAATTATTATATTTTATTTAATAATTGATTGAATTTAAATTTAAGTGAGAAACCAATATAATTTATCAAATTAATTTTTTTTTTATTTTTTAACTAATAAAATTAAAAACCTTAAAAATATTTTCATCGATTTATAAATTTAATAGTGGTATTTTGATTATCTATAAAATTAATACTTTAAAAGCCTTGCTCGGGTATGTTTGTAAGTTTATTTTAGCTTTGCTCTCCATTTAACCCCAAAAAAAAGTCTTAAATAAATTTGTATGTTTTGTGGGTTTTAGATAAGGAGCTCATCTTGATTCCAATAGTTAAATTTCCTTAGTCTATTTGGTATATTGTATAACTTTTTTTTTTACCAAAAGACAAAAATATACATACATGTATGAAATTTTTATTGATAATATATGATAGTTGTTAAACGACTTTATACTAGATATAATTTAATTTGTAATTTATGTCTATCTTTCATCGATCTGTGCCTAATAAATTAGTGTGTCACTGGACAAATCATGGTAATTATATAGTGAAATCAAGTTATCATTGTATTATAAATGTTGCCTTACAACAAGCTAATCTCTTGATGAGCCTTGTATGGAGGCATTTTTAGAATTTAAAAATATCTGCAAAAGTCATTGTGTTTCTATGGCGTGCTTGAAGAAATATTATTCCCGACCAATTCAAGATTGATTGATAAGGGGGTGCATATTTTGCCATCATGTCCTTTTCGCAATGAGAATGAGCTTTTATATCATGCCTTGCTCTACTGCGGTTTTGCCCATCACATGCTACAAGGATACCGGTCATTCTTTGAAGTCTTTGATGCATTATTGGGTTTGGAGAATGCTCAGCTTGAATGATTTGCAATCTGGGCTTGAAATATTTGGAATGCTTGTAATTTTTCGGTATGGCAATCAATTAGACGTTCTCCCTATTCTGTGTTTACTTTTGCTTCTCAGTATCTAAGGGAATGGCAAAATGTTGTTGCTTCATTCAAGCATTTTGGTTTGCCTATGGCTAGTAACACTTGGTTTGCGCCACCTAAAGGTGTTATTAAAGGCAATATAGATGCTGCTTTTTTTTCGGATAGTCATCGGTTCTCTTTTACGGTTGTATTTCGTGACCACCCTAGGGTTCTTCTCACAGCAATTTCTAGTCATTTTGTTGGCCTAGTATTTCCTTTAATAGCAGAAACAACAGCTTTACAAGAGGTTGTTAGATGGCTCTTCTAGCAGCAATGAGGGCCTGTTATACTAAAAGTGGATAATCTTCAAATTGCTACTGCTGTTAACAATTTGCACGTTAATATGTCAGATTGGGGAATGCTTGTTTTAGATGTGACATGGTATTTGCATAAGCCAGGAGATGTTACAGTCTCATGGATAAAGAGTAAGGCAAATCTATCAGCTCACTATCTTGCTAGAGAGACATGTAATTTTGATGATTTTTGTGTTCATAATGTTGCTCCTCTTTTTTTGGAGGATGTTGCAGCTCTTGTTGCTACTTGATTCTAGTAATATTTCCTTCCCATGTAAAAAAAAAAAAAAGAGTGGATATAATTCAATTTTATATCTTATTATATTGTGAATTAGAGATGATGTATTTTAATTTCATATTTTATAGTGATTTTTTAAATCAGTATAAACTAGTTTTAATTTCTACAGAATTAATTTATAATATTCATCATTAAAATTAATTTTATATTATATATGGATAACATACATTTATATCATAATCATAATATATTAATAGTTGAATAATAAATTAAAATTTACATATTTGGTTTTGTCGCATATAATATAATGTCAATTTTATTATTATCTAAAAATACATGATTTGTAAAAATATAGAAAATCAAATATGTAAAGATATACATAGGCTCTATTCGACAATAGTATTTAGTATTTTGATTTGATTAAAATATATGATTAAATAATTATTGTGTTCAGTAATGTTACATTTATAACCTTACCTTTTTTATATTAAAAAATTTATCAAATATTTATTTTTACTGAATATTTCTATTTTAACTACTACATAAATTTTAACAACTATATAAAAAACTAACTACTAACAGCTAGTAAAATAGGTGACAGCTAACATCAAGTAGAAACCGCTAAAATTGTCAAACAGACCCTTATTCAAATGATTCAGATATCTCATTTACCGAACAATCTTTAATCATTTATCAATAAACAACTTTTTGAGCTTTTTCAGCAGCGTTTAAGGGAGTTAAAATACTATATTTATCAATTAGATTAGATTATTCGGTAGCTCGGCATTTGTAACAATTGTTAGAGGTTAGGAAGCGCTTGATCAAACGTTAAATCCCATGTTAAGTGTTTTAAATTTTAAATTTTGACATTCTTATCTTTTTTTTCCATATCATTAAGGCTTATAATTCAACTTGCTATAACATTCATTTAAATTTGATACTCTTGTTATTTAATTTTTCTTTCTCAAATCTCAAAGGAATATATGTCATTTTAATTAGGGTAGAACTTCAATACAGATTTAAAACCTTTTTGTATTAATACATAAATTTTTTTTACCATTAGATTTAGACATAGACCACTATATTTGAAATTAATGAAATAATTTATTACCCATAGAATGGGTTATCAAAAAGCAAATCATGTAGTTTTTTATTATTAAAATATAAAAAAATACTTGATTGTGTAAATTGAGAAGATGCTATTTTCAATATAGCTCTAATTCTATAAAACATAAAAACTTAAAGATAAATAATTACTTAATAAAATGACACAAAAAATAATTGATCCAAGGATTAATTGTCCACAGTATAGCCAAACATCATGCACTTATGCCACCTAAGCTAAAAACTCACATCAATTCATTTTGACCAAAACAGCTACTATATAACATTTTCTATGCATATTGATGAATTCTAATTGAAATTTAAAAAGTACAATATAAAAAACGGATGATATCATTATGTGTATATAAATAATTTAAAATATTTTAATATTGGATTACGTCGTTAAAATATCTTACTCCTCACAGCAAACATTATTTTATAAAGAGTGTGACAAAGATTATTTGAGGCTTAAATGCCATTACTATTGTGGTTTCAATTTTAATTTGTTGAAGATGCCATGGATGTGTAGAATAGGTGAAAGAGAAGGTGATGAAAATGAGGCAACGTGAAAGAAAAATAGAGCTTGGTTTCAATTTTAAGTCTCGCACTAACCTAGAAAAAATGGACCAATTGACCATTTTAGTATAAGTCTTTTACAAAATCGAAAAGAAGGTCGTAATTTTTAGGCTTTTTTGTACATTTGACTCAAGTTTGGGGTCCAAATTGAGTTTTTTTTTTTTTCCTGATTTTCCAATGTGTGTATAGTTTGTTTTCTTTTTTTGATAATATTAAATATATAATGGATTGTTGATTTCTTTTATTCAAAGATTTGGATCTTCGAGTTTGAATAATGTCCTTTTCTCTATGAAATTTAATAATTTAATTTTTTCATAATTGATATTTGGCCCTCTAAACTCTTTTGCGATTTCCGGTACAATAAATATATGAAATTTTTTTTTACTGGTTATTTCTAAATAGAGATTTCAATTGTATAAATTTGTATTTTTTATTCATATTATGGGAATATTGTGATGTATTTACATTATACTCTTTATCAATGGTTTGCTAATTTTATTTTATAAAATCATAATTTATTTTTTATTTAGAAATAAGTAATTCACTTTTAAATATAGAAGGAGAATTTCATTAGGAAATTTTAAAGCAAAAGAAAAAAAAACTTGTGAGAAATTATGGTGTAAAATGGATTTTTAGAGCTTCGTAACTCTAAATATAACTACGAAAATCAAATTTACCTAAAACAAATATTATAATCATATACGGTGCATATGATATTATTTTTTATAATAAAATTTACAAAAATTATGTTACGCTGCGTATAGTATTATTTTTTAAAAGAAAAGGAAAAGTCGCCAACAAATAAAAAAAAAAAAAAAAAAAAAAAAAAAAATCTATCCCTTATCTGAGTACAGATCCAAAATTTTAAAACTCTATATATGATGCCTTACACACTATCTTGTATCTTGTATACTAATAATAATAGCCAGTAGCCACCGCTAGAAGTTACCACTGACATTATCATCTCTTTTCTCTCTCTCATTTTCTAAAGGGGAAAAATGCAAGCAGCAGCTGCTGTAGCAGCCATGGCTGCTCATACAATCCTTGCAGCCTCTCCATCCTCTCATCCTCTCCTCTATCCATTCCAAAACCCTAACCTTTCCCACTCTTCACCTCTGCATTCCTCATTCCATGGTGTTTCTCTCAAACTTCCTCGTCAATCGCTGCCTCTTTCTCTTACCACCGCCGCCGCCCCAAAAAAACCCATTGCTGTCGTTGCTGCTACCAAAAAGGCCGTCGCTGTCCTTAAGGGTACCTCCAATGTTGAAGGCGTTGTCACTTTGACCCAGGAAGATGATGGTCTGTTATCTCTCCTTTTAGATTACTATTTATGATGTTGATTTTCTTTTTGTGTTCTCAGTTTGTCTGATGAGAAAACGAGGGAAAAGAGTAATGGGTGTGTTCGGTTATTTGTTGACTTGCGAAGAATATGATTTTGCTCCTTTGATTTCCTTTCGATATGTTTGCTTTTGAAGGATCAGAAATTTTCATTTGCTGATTAAATCTATTTCAATAACTTAATAAGAAGTGCAGTTGGCTTGCATATATCTGTTTTCTAGTTTCTGATGTTTTGTTTAATAATTTATGATCAAATGTATCGTATTCTGTAAAGATTTTGGTAACGTAATTTGAAATTTTAATAACTTAATCATGGAGCGGCATCAACTGTTTCATTGCCTCCATATGATACGCTCGAAGAACTGCTTAAATAGAGAGAACCGTGTTGAGTTCAATTAAGTGGAGGTCAATGTCTTGAGAAGAAAATTTTCTTGTTATAGAATTCTGTTGGCAAGAAAATTGAGCCATCATGGTAATTCATTGATAGTTTGCAAATTGCAATGTACTTTCAACAGGTCCCACAACAGTGAATGTTCGTGTCACTGGCCTTACTCCAGGGCCTCATGGATTCCACCTAGTGAGTATTTTTGGCTTTAGCAATTATTGTTATGGATTTGAAATTTGATATACTTTTCATGTGCTAATTTCTCTTTTTAATCACTATCTGGTGTAGCATGAGTACGGTGACACAACAAATGGATGCATTTCTACAGGTAAGACTTGAAAATACTGAGAGGCTTCAGTTTGTGTGAGTTTTGAATTTTGTAAGGTGAGTTAATGTGGGATAATTCTAATGCTGTTTTTTTCCCCCATATTTTTAATTTCTTTTTTTATTCAAATAATAGGAGCTCATTTCAATCCTAACAACATGACACATGGTGCTCCTGAAGATGAAATCCGTCATGCGGGTGACCTGGGAAACATAGTTGCTAACACCGATGGTAATACCTTTGTGAAATTTCATTTGGTCTTTGCATGCTTACTTGAACCAATTAAAAAATCATTTTGAGCAAACGTTGTTAATACAGGGGTGGCAGAAGCAACAATTGTCGATAACCAGGTAATCTTTGTCGGCTGAAACCTGAGTTTCTATTTTTATTTTTTTTTATGTTCCTAAAGTCCCAAACAAAAACTTAAAGCTTTTTGATTGGGTTTATGTTGCTGTGCGCATGTTTTATGCCCTTTATTTAGACCTTATATATTTAGCATCATGCAATTACTCAGTTTTTTGAGTTTTGATGGAAAATATGCAGATACCATTGAGTGGTCCAAATGCAGTAGTAGGAAGAGCATTTGTTGTCCATGAACTTGAAGATGACCTTGGAAAGGGTAATTTCTTCTTTTGATACTTGGTATTTGTTATAGCAGTGGGATAGTACGCAGTAGGCACCCATTGCATCATGAGGTTTACTGGGCAATGACAATATCGTACCTGTTGAAATATGCTTACTGTAAATATCTTAAACTTAGCTAGCATTTTGTCTTGCACTTGCATGAAAACTTAATCAGAATTATGGTACAGCTTTATGTTTATTAGAAATAAAGTGAATTGGGTGTTGTGGGAAGGACTGGCGGAGTGTTGGACATGGAGATGAAACTAACTTTTAAGTGCTTGTAAACTTGCGATTTTTCTATCATGTAACAGTAGTGTTAACTTGCTATTTTACTGTCATATAACAGTAGTGATGCAAAAATAAAGGCATATCTTTAGCACTAGAAGCTCATAATGGTATTATTTCTAGATGGTTAGAAAATTCTCCTCATATCACTATTGCAATGTGGTATCTATAACTTTAACGGTCAATGCAACTTTCATGTCTTTAATCTATTTCTCCTTCCTATATATGATGTGTAGGTGGGCATGAACTTAGTTTGACCACTGGCAATGCAGGTGGAAGATTGGCTTGTGGTAAGTTAAAGAATAGATGCTTCTTTTTTTGATACACGCATTTCTATATTTTTCTATTTGTTTGGTTGCTGGATGACATCTTTTTGCTTATTTGTTCCTTGATTATATCCAATGACGAGAAACATATATAAAGCTTGCTAATTCAAATCTTAAAAGTTGTGTGCAGATTTCCTCGGATGCATACCTAAAGTCTGAACAATTTTGTATGAATATTAAAAATAAAAGATGAGAGGATAGTCTCTGAAAAAGTATTATTGATAGATTGGGAATTACAACATAATGAGCTTAGAAAAGCTTTTTAGACTATATACACTAAAAGAGTATAGTAACTGTTTAAAAAAAAAAAAAAAGAGTAAAGTAACTGCTAACCTTGACTTTTTGTCCCTTAGACTAATCATATATTGACAGGTGTATGAGTAAAATAGCTAAGCTGTTACATAATATACTTTACACCCCTCCTTAAGATGGTATTGGTGAGAAATCAGCCAACTCCATCTTGGATAAAGATGAATGTAAAAGATTTAGCGAACAAATATGCCAACTGTTGTTTGGTGGAGATGTGTTGTGGAAGTATAAAGCCTGCAAGCAATTGATTCCAGACAATATGATATGCTCGGTGCGCTCATGGAACACAGGGTTGTTGGCAATAGCGGCTTGGTTATCACAATGCAAGAAAATGGGAAGTGAAATAGAAACCTGAAGATCTTGTAGAATATAGGAACTCCACTATAACGCCATACTCCTGTACTCTTCTTCAGCTGAAGATCTATTGATCGCGGATTGTTTCTTTGACTTTTGAGAAACCAAGTAATTCCCTAAGAAAATGCATTAGCTTGATGTACACTTTCTTATGGTAGCACAGGCAGCCCAATTAGCATCACAATAAGCAGTCAGGGAGAAATCATTGTGAGAAAGAAAAAATAAACCTTTAAATGGACATTTCAAGTACTTTAACACGTGCATAGCTGCGTTAAGGTGATATCAGGTCTAGTAAGGCTAAGGTATAAAAGCCTATCTACCAATCTTCTTTACTGGTCAGGGTTTTGTTAACATAGACCCATATCTAGTGTAAGTTTGGTGCCCTGAATAAGAGGTGTAAGAGCAGGGTTAATTGTATCTAAACCAACATCAGAAATGAGGTCTTTCACAAATTTAGTTTGGGTTAAAACCATCCCAAGAAAAACTTAGCAAATCCCAAAGCTTTAATAGTAAATTTTTTATGAAGAAAAATTTGACTTGCAAAATCAAAGAGTCTGTGACTCCTGTCGACAAAACATCATCTACATAAACCAAGAGGGCAAGGAACTCAGATCCTGAACCTTTGCTGTAAAGGCAGTGATCATGAGATGATTGTGTAAAACCATAAAATTTGAGTTTTGTAGTAAACTCCTTGTTGCATTGTCTCCTAACCTGTTTCAACCCATATTAACTTTTTTAAAGTTTGCAAAACTCCTGTAACAACTTTTGTATAACACTTAGGGGGCAACATATAGATCTCCTCATCAAGGTGATCATGAAGTTAAGCATTGTTGTCCAGTTGATGGACTGACCAGTTTTTGGAGGTAGCAATAGCTAGAACAGCCTTAATATTACTAATTTAGCTACAGGAGAAAATGTCTCTGTATAGCCTAACCCAAGCAATTGGTAATACCCTTTGCTGCTAGCATGACCTTATACCTATCTACCTCTCCATTGGGTAAATATTTAACTCGGTATGCCCGCTTACACCTTATTGGCTTGTTACTTAGAGGTTAATCTGTCAGTGTCCGAGTTTCATTTGCTTCTCATGCGTGTAGTTCATTTTGCATAGCTTTTATCCAATTAGTATCATTCTTAGCATGATAATAAGATGTAGGTTCATGAATTGACACATTAGCATGAAAGGCTAAGGTGTTATAAAAAATTATATTAGAATAAATGGGCAATAGTTAGTAGAGGTGCACCAGCGGCAATAGTAGAAGAAATATTGCCATTGTCATGTACATTTGCTAAAAAAATTCCTCACCCAGGCATGTTTACTTATGTGCCTTGTACTTCTTATTGGTAAAACAGAACTTGTTTGAGTTGGATTTGTTTGTAATAGAGGTGCATTGTGATCCAGGGATGTTGATGGGGTAATAGAATTGTTGTCTTGTAACTGAGGTGTAGAGGTTTCGGAATGTGATTGGGACTTTGATGATTGGAAACAAGGTTAGATGTAGTTGTGTCATGAGTTGGATGTATAATGTTATCTGTTATGAGTATGATGGAGAAATATTATTCATCTTGAGAATGAATACAATTGGGCAAAGAAAATAGCAAAGTATTCTCAGGGTCTTTGTTGTAAAAAGGGAATTTATTCTCATGAAAAATTACATCCGTGGAATTGAACAAGCAGTTGGAACGTGAATCGTATGGTCTATATGCCTTAGATTGTGGCGCATAGCCTAGTAAAATAGAGGGTATTTCTCTCACATCAAACTTATGCTTAGAGGGTAAATTTAATATTTGTTGCTTAGCATAGACAGCCTATGACCATGAAATACCCAAATTTGGTTGTTTACCAAATAAAACCTTGTAAGGTGATTTCCAAGCCATGGTTTTTGTTGGTATTCCATTTACTATATCAGTAACTGCTAATAATGATTCAAACTGGAAGGTTTTGGGCAATTTGGCTGGGAACATAATGGATCTAGCTATTTAAAACAAAGACTTCTGCTTTCTTTCTATTATCTCATTTTGTTGGGGTGTGTAAGGATATGACTTTTGGTGTATCATTCCCTTAATATTGAACAGATTTGTACACTCTTTATTTACAAGCTCTGTCACATTATCACTTATTATTTTCTTAATTTTCCTTTGAAACTGATTTTCTATTAATTGAATGAAACAAGTGATAACACTAAAAACTTGAGACTTAGCAGCTATCATATAAGTCCATGTTTACCTACTAAAATCCTCAACAATTGATACCATGTATATGGCTCCTGTTATGGAAGTAACTCTCTAAGGTCCCCACAGGTCTATATGTACTAACTCAAACAATTCACTTGATGTGGACTTGCTAATAGGAAAAACCGATCTTTTTTGTTTTGATAAAGGACATATAGGACGCATTTCTCTATCCACATTCATATCAGGTATGTCATGTATTTGTTTCAGACACTTATTTGAAACATGTCCTCACCTAGCATGCCATAACAAAGAAAGGTGTATAGAATGGTCCTTACAATGTGAAAGCATTACAAGGATTATTTGTTGTAAAACAATGATTGTTTAAGTGGTACAGACCATCTTGTACACTTCCAATAGCAATAGTTTCTTTACCCTACAAATCCTACAAAATACAATCATTTGGAAGTGAGTTGACAGAATGATTTGTTTTGGTTAAGGCATTTACTAAAATCAAATTGCATTTAAAACTTGGTCTATAAAGAACATTGTGTAAGTTAATTCTATGGCTCAATTTTATTTTTCCTATGTGTTACCAGTTTACAGGAGCCATCTGGTAAATGGGCTTAGGTAATTTGGTTATTGGATCAAACAAGGTTGTTTGGGTTCATATGATCAGTAGCCATTGCGTCAACTATCCAATCACAAACAACTCTATTATGCATGTTAAAATGATGAGAACTGAACAAATTGGCTGCAAAGCTAACTGGATTTGCATTAGCTGCATCAACAGAATTTGTGCACTGTACTGATTTTCTTTTGATTGTTTTCTTGTTGAATAAACTGGGAAATCCCTTCATTCCAGCTTCTATAACATTCAAGTGACATATTGTACTTTGTATCCATGGGTGTATCATCAATCTGCATTTCTACATTAGCCTGAGATTTTGCCTTCTTCTACTTCGGTTCTTTTTACCATTTAGGGTAACCATGGAGTTTGAAACATGTATCCTTGGTATGCCCTCTTGTCTTGCAATGTTCACAATACCTATCTTCCTTTCTTATAAACTCTTTCTTCCTGAACATAGGCTTGCCATCCTTATAGCTGTTCCTCCTATACCCAGTACCTCCTTGTGCTAAAATTACAACGGTAGTCTCACTTGACTCGATCAAAGAGTGGTGGACTTCCCTTTGCTTCTCAACCTCAAGATCATGGCGTAGACTTTGTTTACACTAGGGAAAGGGTCCGTCAGCAATATCTGATTCTTAACATGGTCATAATATTCACTAAGCCCCATAAGAAATTGAATCAATCTGTCTTTGTTATCAAGATCAGCTCTAATCTTAGCCGCACCACAACTACAAGTGGGAAGCTGCCCTAAGCATGATAACTCGTCCTATAACTTCTTCAGCTTTTGTAAAATACATAATTACACTCATATTTCCCTGGCTAAAATCACTTATATCTCTCTTGATTTGATATAGCAAAGGCCATTACTCTCTCCAAACCGATGCCCTAGCTCATACCAGAGATCCTTAGCACTGGTATAAGAAGGCCTCAACTAATTCCTTTGAAATTGAATTGTGAACCCATGAAACTACCATGATGTCAGCACACATCCATTCATTAAACAATGGAGAATTACTATCAGGCCTTTTGCACTTTCCATTTATGAGTCCTAGTTTATCTTTTGCCCTAAGAGAAATATCATTGACCTACTCCAAGATAATTAAATGTAGCCAAATAAAGGTATACTTACTAAAATTAGACCAGGATTATTTGAGTTCAACAAATTGAATGCGTCACCATTCACTTCTGCTCCAGAAACCCTTCGAACCACTGTTTCTTCTTGTGTCGCTCTCTCCTCTCAATTGAAATCGATTGAGAAATTAGGTTTTCAGCTACCAAATCTAAGGGAAGCAAATCTTTAGTAATGAAGAATCAATGGACGAAAGGTAATCAGAGTTTTAGCAGGCTCTGATACCATGAACAACTTGGTATGAACATTAAAAATGAAAGATGAGAGAATAATCTCTGTGAAAGTATTGTTGATGGATTGGGAATTACAATGTAATGAGCTTAGAAAAGCTTTTTAGACTCTATACACTAAAAGAGTAAAGTAATTGCTAACCTTGACTTTATGTCCCTAAGACTAATCATATATTGACAGCTTCACAAGTAAAATAATGAGGCTAAGCTATTACATAAAGATGCTTTACAAAGTCCACGATCATAAAAGTTTTAGCTTTGTGTCTGTTTGAATGCTTGTGACATCTGTAATATCTTTTTTTTGTTTGTGATTTTCTGTACGTGCTCGTTTGCGTCCTGTACACTTGTCCAGGCATAAAGAGTGAGTGCATAATCAGTGATGTCTTTATTGTTTGATGGCAGTTGCCGCGGTTCCCAAAAAACGTACTTCTATATCAAAAACGCGTATTCGTAAAAATATTTGGAAAAGGAAGGGATATTGGGCGGCGTTGAAAGCCTTTTCATTAGCGAAATCTCTATATACTGGTAGATCAAAAAGTTTTTTGTGCGACACTTTGAAAAAGGAGTAAATGCTATTAGTCCATGGTGCAATGCTTGGGCTTCCCTCAAAAAAGGAAAAAAATTCAACAGGCTATGGAAGGTATTGTGAAGTGGAGCTGGTAGAGACGATGTAGGAACCGAACTAAGAAATCTGATGTTTAGATAGAGGAAAGGATTCAGAGTATTATGATTTATTCATGTATTAGAGAAGACAGATTCAGGATTTTGTTGGTAGGATGCAAGCATATTATCATGTTTCTTGCAGCGACAATCTTTGTGGTTCTTCAGAGTCCTTGCAGGATAATCTTGAACCAACTGAACATTATTATTATTATTATTATTTTTATTATTATCATGGTTGCACTTTTACTTAACCTTATATGATAAAACCAGATTTTTGCCTATTAATGTCTCTGGTTTTAAATATATATTTTCAAGTTTGTGCTTGAATCAACAATATCATATGGTCATCTACTGAAGTGACGATGATTGCTTGAATTCTTTCTTGAGGTTCCAAAATTTGTAATGAGTTCATTTGGTCTAATGCTTGAACCATGAAAACTTAAACATCATTAGTAAGTGTTGCTTTTATAACAGTTGAGAATACCTTAATGCTTAAAACTCACCCCATTGGGATCTGTAGACTCAGGAAACTGGCTGTAGATTGTCAAAAGTCCATACATCCAGGAGTCCATAATCGAATAATTGCTATGGGAACCTTTTTGAGTAATTGTATTGTATCCTTCATTTAATCTAGACTAGAACTTAAGGAGGTTACTTTTTTTATCCAAACCATGTACGTGCTTCATGATAATCTGGAATTTCAAAGCTAATGGCAAACTAGTTTAATGCAGGCATATAGATATTCATCCGTTAGAACTTCATTTAATTACTTGTTTGAACCTTCCTTTTCCTTTTTCCTGTGCTGTTATGTGTATGCAGGTGTTGTCGGTTTGACACCAGTATGAAGGCAACTGTAGTTCCGAAATAATCTGCCCGTACTGTTCTGTACAATTTGCTGCTTGCATTCACCGGTTTCCCATATAGAGTTTGTCTTAATTTTCCAAGCAAATGGTGTAATATCATTGCCAAGACAGCAAGCAATAAGAAAGTGTTGCAGATGTTCATCATGTTTCTTGTTTTGGCTACTAATAAAGTTGAATCTTTGCGTGTGAAAGTAAAATTAGAACTTAATATTTTGACTTTCGAATTTCATCACCTTGGCCGTGCATTTCCATCCTCCATAATACGATATTTTCTTGTGTCATTGCTATCATCAGAGCTGAAATACTGGTTTGAGTCCATTTGCCGTTAATGTTAGAAGTGAATTGAGTTGTTGCAGGTGCTGAGTGATAGAATTAAAAACTTTGAAGTCATCTTGAAGTGATTTTTCAGCCTAAATCAATCTAAATGGTTTATTTGATTTGATAATTTAAGACATGAGATTATTTAAAAGGGAGGATTCTGGAACGGTTCAACATTCTGATATCTGCATTTCTGCATTCTGATATTTTGATACTCCCTTGAAAGGTTTGGGTTGAGCCATTTGGAAATAGGGTGCCAAATACGATGGCCATATACGACCAAATGGGAATATTGTCAAGCCCATCCTTCAGATAAATTAATATTAGAATTTAATATTTTTATAAAAAAATAAAAAATTCACTTTTTTAAGTAAATTACGTTTAGAATAAAATAATTGTTTTAAATTGTTTTAACACAAATTCACCCTATTGTTGGATACATCATACATAGACATTTTAACATTAACAATTTTAACCATTCTTTATTCTCCATTTATAAATAATTTGATAAAATTATTTACTTGTGAAGTTAGTTATTCCATAATAACCTATGTATTTTCAACATTTTAAGAGCTATAAAATATATTACATTGACATCAAGTAGACTAAAGGCATTTTCCATGCCTAACATTATAGTTCTTGTGAGCCTTTTTCACATGAAGAGAGAATCTTTTATTACAATATAAAAATAGATGTGATGTGGATTATCTTTTTTTTTTTTTTCATTTCTTTCATTACATTTATTTTAATTGAATCAAAATAGAAAATTGAAGTAAGATATCCCACTAGCATCACCAACATATCAACAAGTAAATAAAAAGAATCTCATGGAGAATATGGGTGTTTGTCAACGAGAATCGAGTGTTTTTTTTAATATAAAAATTTCTTGTCCACGCTCGATGTATGGATGGTTTTATATACACTTAGCCAATTAAAAAAAATTTTGATAAAAAATGATATTACATATAATTCGAAATGTCATCGTTTGAATTAAAATATGTAAGTAAGTCTTTCCATTTTAATAAATATTATTTACTAATAAATTTTGTTTTAATAACAAGATTAGATCCATTCCAAAAATTTTCACACGTGAACACTAACATGCACACACTTGTAATAGTATCCTATTGTGGCAACGAGAGCACTGAGTAGAGCAAATTAGTGAGTAAAGAATGGTGTAAACCTAATTCAAGATTTGTAGTTGGCCAAAAGTCATTGTCAATTTTGTCAATGAAAGGTGGGGGTTGATGGCCACACCCTCTTACTACTTCTCTTTTTTTTTTTTTTTTTTTTCTTCTATGTGGTTTGTGTGCATTAGTTATAACTTCCAAAGTGGTTCTAAAGCACATCACTACATCTTAACAGACTTCACTAATACCCACTACTACTGCTGCTCTACATATCCCCCAACCACTCACTCGTACCACTACTGTATACATCTTTCTAACATTTGAGTTATACATAAAATTTTACTATCATATGAATCATTTCTAAAATTTAGTACCCACTACTACTACTACTGCTCTACATTAAGATATGATAAAACTTGTAAATTTTATTAAATTTAATTCCACTCACCCATTCACGTGGTAGTGGTATGGTTGATCTTGTTACCTGTACGAGGATTGAGGTTTTGAGTTTGAGTTTTCTCAATCATTATGTTTTTAGTAATTTGGTAAGTCAATAAGAAGATTATTTCAGTTCGGCTCATTGAACCTCCAATAAATAAAAAAAAATAAATAAATTTCACTCCAATAAAATAATAAGTCAAAAAATTTATTATGGCCCTTCGAATTTACCAAAAACCATCTTAATGTTCACAAAACCTAACTATAAATGACTATTTGCACACAAAGAAAAAAACAAAAAGGTACATTTCCATATTTTTACATATAGGAGATAACATTAAAATATGACTATCAAAGACGGTTAGGTGGGTCACCGATAACCAAGAAAATATACAAAGAAAACAAAAGGAGTACTTTGTTGTGTAGTTATTATAATTTTTTAAATAAAAAATAAAAAAAAAATGTGAGGTGTATTTGCTTAGTTGCAACTAACAATGCTTTCTCATGACTTTTGTGGCTGAAAAAGAGCAATCTTTTATATCTTAGCAAGTGACGTGTGTGAAGTGGAGTGAGTATTAAGTTCACTCCTTCAGTGTAGTGTTGTAGTGTGCCAATAAGATTAATTACTGATAAAGTGAACGAAGAGCAATAAAGTGGGCAAAGAAAGAGAGATATTGACCCACCTAAATTTTATTTTTTTAAAATAATTAAAATAATTTCTTTTCGGTTAAATCACCGGTATTTAACACAGTTGATCAATCTGGTTTTGGGTTTTGCAAAAGTTTATTATGAAACGACTCTCTCAATTTAGTTTTCTTTATTTACAACGCTAAAGTTTGATTGTTAAATGTTGCTTAAAGGATTCAGTGTCTCATTTGACTACACCAATTGATAGTTGGTTCTTTCTATATTTTTTTATTTATTTATATCACAGGTGTACTCAGTTCATGAAATTATTTTTATTTTTTTGTGAAATCCCTAAATTAACATCCTAACAACTATATAACAGCTAGTTTTAAAAATATTTGTGGAAAGTTGATTTTTTAGATTTACTGTAAATACCTATTATTTTCATTTATTATTATGCAAAATTATTTCTCTTTACTACTTTCTCTCTCATTTATAATTGTCCAAATTATTATCAAATAATTTTTTTAAAATCCAATATCTAATTATTATCCAAGCTTTTTTTTTAAAAAAAAAATGTTCAAGCCTTTTTCTTAAAGTTTCTTTTTAAAATTATTTTATAAATATTTATATTTTAAATTTTCAATCAAAAAATGTTCCATAATTTATTATTTTATATTATGCGATTTGCCAATAAATTAATCAGAGAACCAACTAGAACTGTGGATTTTGAAACCGTTAAAAAACCGTAATCAAAACTGTAATTATTCGGTTTTAAACCACAACTAAAATAATCAATTTCTGATTCGATTCCAATTTTATAGTTTTTGGAATCAGAGTTGGCGGTTCGAAACCATGGCCACCCCTAACCATATGAAGTCCGAAAGAGAAAGGTCTCTCAATAAAGTTTTTCTCCACAAGCATCAAACACTCGGGCCTTAATTAAATTAATTATTTAAGCAAAAAATAAAAGAAAAACTTTCCTTTCCTTTGAATAGCTTACATTGTGAAATCAATTGCATATTCAATTTTGGCTTTTTATAGTGGTTTTGGTTATTGTAATGATAAGATAATTAAGAATATATAATGGGAAATTTTGGGGGTTGGTTTGTCTGAGACGCAAAGGAAAGTGAAGTATATATAAAAAGTATTTACACTTTGATTAGCTATTGGCATACATGAGATTGTAAATTATATTTAAAGAAAAATAAATTCCTTTTTTTCTAAAAAAAAAAGAAGAAAATAATTTTTTTACTATTAATAAAAAATTATTACAAAAAAAATTTACGTAACTATTAACTAAGACTAACTAATTACTAATCACCACTAGCTGATACTATGGACTATAGATGACCCTTATATAACCTATAATTTGCATGCTTTTTTATATTTAATAATAAATTATCATTATAAATATTTTTCTGATTTTACAATTAAGAATTTTAATTTTTTTTTAATGAATGTTAAATATCATAACTAATCAATAAAAATAAATTACTTTAAAAAAATATATTTTTAATGGTATTCGGATATAACCTGGACTAAGCCTAAGTCGGATTAAGCTATTTCTGATAATGAAATAATTTTTTTTTTTTAAAAAAAAAAAAAAGACAACAACAAATGCCAAATGAAAATTGAGCGCTTGTTTTTAGTGAAACTGAAGATGAGCCTAAGAGTTTAAACTTGGCTTTTGGAATTAGGCAAAAATTAAGCATATGCTTTAAAGACTTTAGCAATGTCAACACATTTGACATCACATTATTTGGTTCTATTTGGCTATTACAAATTTTATTTATCAATCAAAATCAAAATAAAAATTTAAAGTTATTCTGATCTTAAAATCTAATAATTTGATAAATTCATTTTTATATAAGATCGAATTTTATTTTTTGGAATTTGATCAACTGATTTGTAATTTGTTTATTTGATTAACTAGTCTTATTCAATTAATGCGAACACTTTAAATAATGAAAATTTATGATTTTTTTTAAGAGAATACATACATATGAAATGAATTGAGAATATCATTTATTAAAATTATGACAATAATGAAAATGCGTGATTTATTATCGGGTTTAATTTAAAAAAATAAAGGGAAAATGTGGGTTTTATTTTTATTATTATAAGGAAGAGGGATGATTAAACAAATAACTTTGGCTGATACACTTAATCTATCTATTATTCCTTTGTAGGAACATGAGAGCCACTTTTAATATGTGCAAAGATTTTAATACACCAACGTGACAAACTCTAACTTCAATAATTTCCTTCACTTGCATGGCTTCATTTATTATTATTATTATTATTATTATTATTATTATGGCACACCAAAAAATTAAAAAGGTAGAATCATATCAAAGGCAGAGTAGATATGATATTAAACTTAATTTGGACAGATACAATGTATCTAACCACGAATTTGCATTTTACCTATATTAAAAAGATAAAGATACACATCATTATATTGGTAAGTCTTTTTTCCTTTTTAACATGATTGGTAAGTGTTATTTTTTGGTTTTAACCGTTATGTGTCCAAGCTCATTCGGTCCGGTCAATCAAAATTCACGTCGGACAAGTTTATAAAATGGATAAAGTGTTTCCTTTCAAGTGTTTAAAAGTCTTTATAAGCATGATTCGAACCCAAGACTTTTGATTAAATGAAATGAGATCACTGTTATCACGTCTTACCCCTCGGAGATCTATTGGTAAGTGTTATTATTAGTGAGTGATATACCAAATTAATTTTGAATGGAGAATGAAGAGGTCAACTGTACATGAACCACTTTGATTATAGAATAATTTTAATTAAATCAATTTTAGTGTAATAGAAGAATTAAATATAGATTAGGAACCAAATTTTTGACCTACTGCTTTCAAATACATGGAATGGTGTATTGTGCTCATGAAAAGAATGTGAGAAAGATTCATTCTATTAGTGTAATAGAAGGATTAATGTGTTTGTGTTTTTCACCTTTTTTTTTTTTTCTGATTTGTGGTCAAGTCATAATTTTTTTTTCCTAAGGCATTGAAGAGATACTGTAATACTATGCAAAGAAAATAAATTCGAGTTTGACTCGTCCGAAAGCTAGTTTAAAAATAAAAGGTCTATTGAAGTTTAAATATAATTTAAAACTCTTTATTTGAGACAGTACTTTTCAATTTTAAACTGAATCAAGTTGAGGTAGAGAAGTAAAGCAAATTAAACTAAAAATTTAACCGAATCAGACATTCTTGTAAGTAAAAAAACCGAATCGAACCAAACAATATCGGTTGATTTCGATTCGTGATTTTGCTCACCCTTAGTGAAAAGTCTAATGCACTAAAAAGCACCTCATATTACTAATTAATAATTGATATTAATTTTTTTATTCTTCCTCATGAAGTTATATTTCATGAGTGACTTCAATCGGTTATTTTACCGCCCCATGTGTGCAATACGACATGTATGCCTGCCTTGTTTAGGAATTGACTTTAAAGTTAAGATCTCATTTTATATTATATTAATTGAATATTATTGGATTAAAATAATATTTTTTATAAAATTAACTATTAAAATAGTTAAATGCTAAACGTTATTAATACCTAAAAACTAACAAAATGGGTGATCATTTGCCTAACAAATTCTAAATAAAAAAATTATTTTTTTTCCTTATAAAGAATGAAATTATAGCGAGTGGCTATGCTTAAATTCAGCAAATGACTTTCATAAAAAAAGATTTAAAAGCAGTATTATTTTCATACGCATACTAATCGTATATATATATATATATTGAACTGAATTGAACATGTAACGGATTAAATAAGTAGGAATTCAAAATAAATAGACAAATCTGAAAAAAAAAATAAAGGACTGAAAAAGGGTTTCTCTTTGTTTGATCAATGATTAAAAGAACCAAACTAAAAATTAATATAATATGAGTTGCAAACTCAACATTGCTTTAACGAATCTGAAACTAATGACTTTAATTAAGTTTTGATTGCTAAGCTAACAAAATACCAATCACATACTCTTTCTTTCTTAACTGAAAACCCAACTTGACAAATGGAGGAGAGTCACTGATGTCCTTTTCTTTTCTTTTATGGCTGGCTTTGGTACTTGGCTCTCCTTACTCTATACCCTATTCCCACAAGCTTTACATGAGAGGGACATAATTAGATAATTTAAAAAATATATATAATTTTTTTTTGTTTTCCTTTTTTTTTTTTAAAAAAAAAGGAAGAGTAGCAATGGGTTTTGCTAAAAGGGTACCGAATCTCACAAAATAGTTCTCAAATAGTGGAGGAGTTTTTTTTTATACTTTACTTTGGCAAGACATGGAGTGAATGAGGCTATAGCATGCTTTTAACGTGCATTGCTAGCCTTTGCTTTTATTGGGTTTGTGTTTATTCGTGACTTGCTTCTCTCGAATAATTAATTAATAAATAAATAAATAACTCATCTATGAGTGGGATCACATTCTCAAAATTAGTAAACCAAACCCATACATCAAAATTTCACCTTCTTCCCCTAATAAATGCGGTAATTTAATTCGGTTTCTTATATTAGTTTTCCGTATCAACACCCACTATCTAGAAGTCTAAACCTCTACTGTTTCTCTAATTATTAAAACAACTTATTTTTCTTTTTTTTATTTATTTAAAACGTGTTTTATCTTTGTCTAATGTATTTATATTTTTTCTAAAAAAATACTATAATATTTTGAAATTTAGGAATTTAGAGCCTATTATTCATAAAATTTGTTATTTTAATAGCGGTCAGTTATTTTAATTAGTTTTTTCATTAAACGTCGAAAGAAATGAATAAAGATCAATTTGGTCTCTAAACTTATTAATAAGATTAAAAAAAAAAAGTCAAATTTAACCTTTTAGACCAATTTAGTCTTTGAATTTGTATAAAATAATTAAAAGATTCGATTTTATTTTTTTATCAATTTAACCTTTAAACTTATTCAAAATGTAAAAAAAATTATCATATCATACAATGTAAAAATGTCTATTTATTAAAATCATAGTTGCAATTGAACTTATTAATTTATTAAAAAGTTAATTAATTATAAAATATAAAAAAATGATATATAAAGTATATTGTATATCTTTTTACCTTAATTAATATTTTTGAGTTTATAAATATATATTAGTTTGAATATTTTAAAATTAACCTCTATTACTGAATTATCACTTACGAAATCTATGCATTTTTTGTGTTGAGTAAATTAAAATTATTATGCATATTTCTAGGTTTATTATGTTACAAGAAATGATGTATTTATGAATTTCAAATTTATATTTATGAGTGTTAAAAAGTTTGATATGAGTGTTTTTAATGTAGGATAAAAGAGATAAAAAATCGATTATATTAAATTAAATCAATTATTAATTTATAAGAATAAAAAAAAGTTCAAGGATTAAATTGAATTAAAATGTAAAATCAAATATTCTTAACATTTTATGTAAGTTTAAAGATTAAATTAACATTAAATTTGACCATTTTATCTTGTTAAATAAATTAAGGGATCAAATTAAATTTTATTTCTTAAAAAAAATAACATTTTATAATTCACTCTCTCAACTCAAACTTCTAAACATTATTATAAATACTATTCTATGAACACTATAAACAATGAAAATAGTGTTTTAATTAAAAATGACATGAAAAGTTGTTGTCTAAGGGAATTTCAGATATCTAATTAAAAACTGATATTTCTTCTTAATTATTATAATTATAAAAAGTAAACACTCTTAGGCAATCCAACTAATTAATCTTATTCCTTTCAAAAACAAAAAAAAAAAAACTAACATTATTAAGATTGAAATATATATATATATATATATATTATGACAAGAGCAACTACCTGTGGTTACCATTCACTATATATAACAAACACCCACTATCCCCACCTTTGCTTCTTTCATTACTCTCTTATTAGCCTTTTTGCTTTTTTTAGTTTTCCCTGTTCTCTTATTACCATCTCCTCTTTGTTAGGTCACTTGTACATATCCTATATTTCTCCTACTTCTTCTTCCTTCTACTACATGCAAATGGAACATCAAGAAGAGATATTCATTAGCTCTGTTAACAATTATGATCTCACTCAAATCGCCAAAGGCAAGCGAACAAAACGCCAACGCTCGATTTCGCCGCATAAGGCTGCTCCAGCCGTCACTTCCACCTCATCTAGCGGTTGTGGCGGCGGTTATGGCTCAATTTCGTCACCGACGAGTAATTGCAGCGAAGTTTATGAAAGTACAGAAGAAGAAGAAGATATGGCCAACTGTTTGATCTTATTAGCTCAAGGCGAGGGTCCAAAAGTGCAGGCGAGCAATAAATTCGCTAATACGACGACGAATAAGGCAGGTTTTTACGTTTACGAGTGTAAAACTTGTAACCGAAGTTTCCCTTCTTTTCAAGCATTAGGCGGTCACAGAGCAAGTCATAAAAAGCCTAAACCCGCCGTAGGTGACGAGAAGAAGCCACCTCTCGCGGTGGCGCCACCAGTAATCGATGATAATTTTGATGATCATTGTCAATTAAATAAAACTAGTACTTGTAGTACTAATCTTGATCATCATCATCATCATCTGATTTCTCTTCAAAAGGGTATTCTCGGAAATAATAGCAGTAAATCCAAGATTCACGAGTGTTCAATCTGTGGATCTGAATTCAGTTCCGGTCAAGCACTTGGCGGTCACATGAGAAGACATAGGGCTAATACGGTCAATAACAGTAATAAAAATATTATTATTAATCAAGTTAATATCAATGTTAACATTGATGATGATAATAATATTCAGACCAAGCCAAAAAATATTTTATCTTTGGATCTTAACCTTCCGGCACCGGAGGATGATCACCACCACCGTGAAACGAAGTTCCAATTTTCGTCCACTGCGACAAAACAAGCTCTAGTATTCTCCGCCGCGCCAGCTTTGGTGGATTGCCATTACTGATTATTAGAAAGAAAATACAACTAATGTGAATTATTTTTAGCATTTATTACATTTCAATTCAATATTATTGGTAAAATTTACCAAATTCTTTCCTTTTTTTTTGGTTGATTTTTAAAATATTTTATCGATTAATTAGTTTTAGTTTTTAAGAGTTCATATATACATAAATATTATTTTGATAATCTAATCGTTGAAATTGAAAATTCTGAGTAAGCAAGGAAGCAAGGTTCATGGTTGCCTTTGATGCACGAAAAGTGAATGATGGGAATTTCTTTATTATATAAATATTAGGGAAGTAATTTTGGTAGCTTGTGACTGGGAAAGGGACGTGTGACACTGAAGAAGAGAGGGAGGAGTGGAAATGGCATGGCTAGCGTTAGGGTTTGGCATCACCACCACCACAACCAAAAGTCGTGGATTAGGTTCTTCTTCCCCTTGCGTTTGTTTTTCCTTTCACTATATATATAAAATTTAAAGAGCTAGCTAATTTTTGGCTCAAAAATATTAAAGAGCTATTAATATATTTTGTCAGTGATATATGTATATATGATCCTATATATTTTAGGTCAACTGATAAAAGAAAATTGTAATTAATTAGAAATTTCTTCATATATTAACCAGTAAAATAAAATTAAATGACAAACTCATCTACAGATCAAATGCTCTGTGTTTAATCATGATAAAATTAATTTTATATAATGTCCACTTACCGCAAAATAAAATAATAATAATAATAACAATAATTAAAAAATTATGAAAAAAGAGGAGAAGAAAGAAAAAAAAAAAAAAAAAAAGCCTTCAACTAACTCACTGTCTTTATGGCTTCTTCCTCATTAAATGACAAAAGAATAAATGGATAGCAAAGCTGAGTTGGTAACAGTCCATACCATATGAATCCACCTGTATTTTCTTTATATAATCATAATAATTGGCTTACATAATTTAGTATTAATTAATTAATTAAATTTAATTAGTTGGGTATTCCATTCCTTGATTAAACTTTTAGCTAGTTCTTACTTTGCTTTGCTTTGCTTGTTACACCTAATTAACCAAGTGGATTGTCTCTTACTTTGCAAGTCACTTAACTAAACTTTGTAAGAATATAAAATATAAAAGCCATGGGGGGGGGGGGGGTCCAATCCAAGGCTTATGATGGTATTCCCAAGAAAGATACAGCTAACTATTATGTGCCACAAACATATGGATATATATATCCCTTCTACAAGGTCCATAGCATATACCTTGTCACCCACAATATCCTTCACTTCTTGTCAATTTGTTCTTAAGCTTGGTGGAGAGATATCCCATATGCCAAAACTATTCCTAAACGACACAACTTAACTTGATAAAAAAAAGCCACCAATAACTCTTGGTGGATTCTTGCTTCTTCAAGTAATTCCAACAATCTAAACATTAGATATGTAAATATAAACTATTATTTTAATCTCTAACAGTTAATTCAAATGTTATATTAAGAAACACTGTAAAAAATAACGTTTGTCAAAACGTTAAAAGTTATTTAAAAAATTATTGACAAACACAACTTAAGTACTACAACATCTAATATCACCCAACAGACCTAAAATCTAAATTATAGTTAGTTAAATTCAATTCGTTTTGGAGGATGTTGGTAATGGTAAGCGAAGCATGTGGGTATATTGCGTGAGATGTCCAAATACACAACACACTCATCAATTCATAATGAACACTACTAGCACATGTAGTGGGGAGATCTTCTTCATGTCATTTAACTTCCTAATATTCTCTTCTTCTACATTATTCTCTACTCAAATTAGTAAATTCTAAATCAAAACTAAAATATTGATAATCAAAAATATAAAATTTTAATGTATATATTTCATTAATTAAATTGGTATAGAGATTTAAACTCATAATTTCAGTTTAACTGTTTTTTAGAATGAAATTTCAATTTTCATAGAGATCTTTTACAGAACTCAACCTTACTTTACTACTGAAACAAGCATATAGGAATTTAGGTCGTCCAATAGTGTAATGTGGACAGTTCCTGTCTTAAAACGGTGTGTCCTCAACGTCCCAGCTGGATGGCTATGGAAACTCAGAGCCTTCCAATTACATAGGAAATTAGTTATTTTTTCCAACGCATAAAAAAAAAAAAAAAAAAAATCTATGAATTGATTGGACTTTGGCCTTTGCTTTATAAGTCACATATTTTGGCAGCTTTTAATTTTACGTGATAGAAACAAAATAATTATTATATGTTCAGTCTGTGAATGTTGTGAGTTGTCCTATCTATCCTTTTGCCAAATGACTAAAATTGTCATAACATAACCTATCCATTCTTCTTTTGTCGTTTAATCTCTATACTCGCAAATAACAATTCATAATTACACATTAATAAGGAAATTAAATAAAATCAAGTTTGGTTTCTAGCTCAAACCCTAATTAGGGTTTTGGTATTATGTATAAAAAATATCTAATTTGCTACTCCCTTCTATCCATTTTTATACGTGATTCAAAGTTTTTACATAATTGTTAAAAGAGGCAGTTTAATCACATAAATTACAATCTTGCTTAATTATTATTTTTCAACAATTAATTTGTATTAAGATAAAAAAAAGGTGGTGATAATTGTACGTCAATAATTAGATCCTACTTGCCAATTTTACCCCGGGTGCGCTTAAGATTTTGACTAAGGTGAAAAAATTATTTTTGTTAATTGTATTATTCAAGGGACCTCATTTCCCTAACATTTACAGTTTGATAATAATTAATTAAACTTTTTTACATTAATGTGTATTTAAAAACTAATTAAATACTCTTTCTATAAAAAAAAACAAGTCGTTTCTTTCTTTTTTTTTGTCTACAAGTATGAGTCATTTTTAAAATATTAAGGAGTAATCAATGAGTTTTTTCAATTTTACCCTTATACACATTAAATATATAAATTTTTAATGATGTCAGATAGGTCAAATTAATTAACTATTTATTTTAATCTATGGGAATTAATTATTTTCCTAATCACCATGTAAAAATCTTAAATAATATTATATCGGAATAACACTTTTACTTCAAACTACTCCATTCGTAGAATATAAATCATTTTAGGGTGTAGTTTTATTTCAAAATATAAGTCGTTTTAAGTAATTTGAGGAGTAACGAGTGATCTTTTTTTTCAATCTTATTCATATTTACATTAGATATAATATAATTATGTGAGATTGGAGCAATAAAGTAATTACCCTTTTATCTCGAAACCAAGAATAATTTATGAAAATAATTAATATATCTAATATAAATAAGAAAAATACTAAAAAAAATAATTTTTTACTCCTTAAAACATTCAAAATGATTTATATTTTGAGATAAAACAACCACTCTAAAACTATTTATATTTTAGCAACTAAAAGCTACTGCAAATACAACAGTTATTATTGCGAAACATGATATTATTGTATTCAGTAGAAATTGAATTAAAATTTTTAAAAAAAATTAATATTCCTTAATTTTTCAAAGAAAAAATAACTTTATACTGGCGGTGAAAGATAAAAGTGATGGAGAGTAAAGTATAAGATAAAATCTTGATGACAAATGATAAATCTCTAACAACCCATCTTTCTTTTTAATTAATGATTATGTTTTTAGGTTGGTACTTGAAGATTATGGTAGTTACAAAATACAAAGAGTGTGGGTTCAATCGGAGACATTGCACGAGCCACAAAATATTTTATAGATTTCATTAATTAAGGTTTGATCCGTAATGTAATATAATATAATGTAATATGTGCTGTAATCAAATAGTAGAAATATCATAATAAAAATTTACCTCATTACTTCAAAAAAAATTTACTGGATTTAATTACTCGTGCTAATTAATAGTGGTTGCTAATAACTGGTAGCCAATATCTGATTAATGTTAGTATTTAGTAAATTTTAATAGCGATTGTTATTGAAATATAAGGTTAATACAGTCTAAATATAAGATTAATACAAATTTGCTAATCGATAAAAGGTTGTAAAATGCAACCGATAGATCCAATAGCTAGATATCTTAATTCTAGTTCTCAAATGCAAATCAATTATCAATTGCATGAATAAATGAATTAAATGCGCTTTTGGTAAAATTAATTTTTATTACTTGTTATTGTCTATAAAAATTATGCCAACTACATATTAAATTTATATTTTCTATATAAAAACAAAAAAAATCCTAAACATTATTATTATTAATAAGGAAAGGTATTCAATGTCATTAAAACTTGCAAATTCAAGTGTATAACAGACTATTGATAAAATTAAAATTTGTGAAATTCTAGGGTAAATTTATATGTTGGGGCCAAGAGCTTCTCATTTTCAAATACGGATATGAACTTTTGCCAAAAGAACTAAAAATTATGCGGTGGCACATAAGTATAAGTTAAAGAAAGGAAGCTGCATAACTTTGCCATCTAGTTGCTGCGGTGTAGTGGTTATCACGTTAGTCTTACACACTAAAGGTCCCCAGTTCGATCCTGGGCAGCAACATTTTTTTTTATATGCTGAGAGATTTTCAATTTTAGTGTTAGACTTTTGTTAAATTATAGCATAATGTAATCTTATTCAACGGAACAATAAATTTAAAATTTTACTTTTGCTATACTAAAGTACACATTTAACATACTTTTGTTTATCATAATACTACAAAAAAGTTAATTAATTTCAATTGCTATATATAATGGCATCGAAGGTATTTTTCCCATTTAACTTTCAACTTCAATGCTCAACAGACACAAGGCAAAGCCAACAAACAAAAGCTGGTCCAAATTGTTTCAAACCAAAATTACAATCACCTTGTGCAAAATGTCTGGAGGGAGAGTGATTATCAAGGGAAAAAAGAATTAAGTTTTTATCAAGTAGATCTGCAGATTCAGTTACAGTCTCCAATATAAAATAGCAAATTCTACAATTAAAGGAATAAATAAACAAACACTGGAAAATCCAGATATTGTTTAAGTAGAAATATATAGCAAAACAGTAGAGAACTGTTCCAGAAAAAGCTATTACATTCTACATTCAACATAGGTTCAGGAGAAACAGAATTTGTACATCTCTCAGGCCAAACCTACTACACTTTCTCATTTTCTCAATACAAGTCTCTTTCTACATGATTACTATGTTTGCCGGTGCCCTGCGGTAGCGAAAAGCTTTAGCATTAGGAAGACTATGAATGATTGATAGATAAAGGCAGGATAAATTTCTAGATATCCTGAACTACTATGGTAAAAGTAATAACAATAATAATACTAACATTAGCATTAGTACCCAGTTCGAGTTTTGAGATTTCTGGACAAAAAAAGTCCGTTATTCTTCCATGGAAGGTTGTTGGTCTGTACTCTGTATTTAACTATTTATGCCTCCTTCATTTCATTGAATGAAAAAAAAAAAAAAAAAAAAAAAAAAAAATTTCAGCGTTACACTAATTGTATTTTGCACTCTTATTGTGTATATATTTATCCCAATTACAGAACTTAAACAGACTAAAAAATTTGCATCCAGGCCAAAATCATTTTCCAAGATTCTATAGCCTATTGGCCTCACGAAGTCCAATAGTCACAGCAATATATGAACATCCAGGCAGCCAAAAGCTAGTGATCCATCTATTCTTAAATCTTCTCAAATGATTTCTAAAATTAGACCAATATTAAAGAAAATCAAATGCGTTGTAGGGCAAAAATTGGAAATATGGAATGTGCATTGACAATTTTGAGCAGAAAGTTGAATCTGTTGAGTTGAAATTTTGCATTTGTGGAACCAATAATTACATTATTTCATAATTAGTAAATTCTTTTCCCCCCTCTAGTCTGGCAACTCCCAGCCCATTGTAAGAAATTCACTAGATACAATTAAAGCTATAAAAATTATTTTGGTTAGCACACATACCTTTTAATGCATGATGCTCACACAAATCATTCAGTCAGAGAGTGGACTCCTAACAGATGCTTTTTATTAGTTGGCAGAAACATTCAACCTGACCCGAGCAATCACTTCGGGGTGAAGCTTAAGTTCAGCGATATATTCTCCTGTTTCCCTAATTTCTGGAAGAGAAACAATTCGCTTGTCTACATCCCTAGCATTAATGAAGAGCAAAGAGCAAGCAATAAGCACAGGCATGAACTGCAAATGTGTGTGTGTGTGTGAGCAATGTTTGCATGAACAAGTTGTTCTGCATTCTTTGGATCAATTAGCAGGACAAACATCGTATAAGTTGTCCAAGTTGTCAAAAAAGAGTTCCTCTGAATGACTAAAAAACTGTGTCCTGGTCCTTAGTATTATTGACTTTGTCAACGACACAAGTAAGCAGTTGACAAAGGAGAACAAGCCCTGTTGTTGATGGAGCTTACTGCCCCCACCCTGCTAGACAAGTAAAAGCATGGAAGAAAAAGGCACACATATCCAAGCATGTGCCTCTCTAAGAAAATTATATTCATATCTTGATGCCCAATTGCTAAAGCTAAACTATAATAGTATAATTCATATAGCAGTGGAGGTTCACAAGTTGTAGACTGCTCAATGCATGGCCTAAATCACAAATAGTGTGTGAAAACAAAACTTCCCTTTTCTTATCTCTATACAATTAACAGACAAAGGCGGATAGCATATAGAGAGGCATTGACTGAGAGTGATAAATTGATATATGTCTAATACCATAATCCCAAATCGGCATAAAAGGCCAAGGTCAAAGGTTTTTTTTTTGAAGTAGCTAGGTAACAAATTTATAATTACAAACAATTAAAATAATTGATTTCAACTTTTTTGGGGCTGTGTGGTTGGGATTTTGGGCCCAAGACAAGTTAGATGAAACATTGAACTTCTAATTTGAGTTTGCACCAAGATGAGCCATCTAATAAGCGTCTTAATGGCAACTTGTAGAGATCATGTGGAGTTCAAGGAATGAAGAGTAGAGAAAGAAAATAACTTCCAGCCAAGAGAAAAAAAAAAAAACTGGAGTGCTGTAATAAAAATGATAATGGCAATGATAACGAAAGGTGACTTATGGTAAGTTTAAATATATTGGAAAGCAGTACCTCTGAAGCTGTGCCTTGATGATGTCAACAATATCTTGAGCAGTTACACTGCCAAAATATATGCCCATTAGACATGGTATGAGAAATTGTAAACCAATAAGGAGCTTAAATTTGCATTTACTCACCTTCCAAATATCAGTTTGCCCTTTCCACCTTTGCGCTTCACCTTGAAAGCTCCAACAGTTTCAAACATAAGAGCAAGCTGTTGTGCTTCCTCTTTTACCTGCAGAAGATAAGATTTTCAAACATAATGATCAATTAGTAGAAGAGGCATATAAAACACAGAACTAATAGCGAAGTGTACATGAACTACTCAATTACCCTTTTTTTCTCAGCCTCAATTCTTTCCTCTTCTATTTTCATTTCCCTGAAAATTGAGAGAACACAAGGAAATTAGTTTCAGATTAGGAAGTAACAACAGTATGTGCATGCAAAAACTAAATCAATTTATGATATGAAATGCTCATCCTAAAGCTCTTCTGCCCAACTGTTTACTCTAAGTTTTTCATTCTATTGAGCAATAGCCATGTTTACTACTTTGTCAAAATAGAAAGCCATCAAGGAATATCTCAATCAGAACAATTTTCTCAAGGCTCTGGTGGGGTTCTCAAATCATATAAAATATGGAACTAAGGGGAAAGTTGTTGTCATTCAACCACAATGAGCAAACGAACAAAGCGCATTTCAAGCTAAATTCTTGTTCTGGTGGAACTCTCTCAACCTAAGAGAGACTTAGTGGAAATTGAGTTGTCCACCAATGAAAGCCAATTAACTATCTTTAAACATGATAATACTCAATTGAAGATAGTAAAATGTAATCAAATCAAAATTAAGTTCTTTGTTTGAAGAAGCAATAAACTAAAACATTTGATTACATTATGCCCAATTACATCAGGCACCAGACATAGCCTTACTTGAAAACAGTTATAATTCTTTTCTCAAACAATGTAAAGATGCTTCAACAAAAATTCAAGGTGCTTCAACAAAAATTCAAGGCAAATCAAAATCAACAGAGAAATAGAAGAAACATACTTGAGTAGAATAGAAGTGACAATCTGGGCCTTGCCCATAGGCAAAAGAAAATTCCTGTAGTATCCAGCCTTCACATCAATTAGCTGCCCCTTTTTCCCCAAATCTGCCACATCCTCTTTCAATATTATCTAACACCACCAAAAATTAAAAATACCCATAAAAAAGCTTTACCAGCTACACATAAAATGGAGCAGAATAACAGAACCTGAGTCTTTTTTTTTTTTGCAACTTAAAACAGTACAATAAGCGATAAATGAACAACCCATATAAGAAAAAACGAGAATTATAAAAACCCATTTCAGGTTTTCAAACAATATGCATACTTTTCTGGTCTTTTTTGCTTTCTTTTGAGCAAAAATCACCGTAGACATTCTTTTGTCAGGCAATTTGGAGATTTCATTTATGGGTCCACTAAAACTATGAAGCCAAGAGGAAGAACTCCACGATAGAGTTGCTGCTGTTGACGGTGATGCCATTGCCAGTTTCTCCCTCTTTCTCTCTCCCGGAAAAACCTTTCCTTCTGTATTTCACTGGTCTTACTCTTATCCGTTGGGCGTTGTGTTGTTTTTTTTCAGAATTTGTATCTGTCGTCTCGGCGTTCCTTGTAAACTACAATGTCACCCCTTCTAAGTTTTTGAATTGCATTCATACCCTTTCTTTTACAATTACTCATAAAATAAAATTGATTTACATCCAATTAAATAATTAAATAAAACTTATTGCTTATATAAATGATCATATTTTGAATTCAATATAATTTCAAAATAAATTAAGAAAATTTAAATATAAAATATCTTAAAAAATTAAATTAGACTCTTAAATCAAAAGAAAAAATAAAATTGTAATTGATATTGAGATAATTCTAATTAGATTCACCAAATTTAATTAATTAAGCTAAAGAAGTAAGTAATGAAAAACTACACATAATATTAATATTTTGTACATAAAAAATGAAATTCTTAACAATTATTAATACTAATATGGAAATAACACAATTTATAAAAAATTCACACATTGAAAGATCCGATTAATTCCAACCAAATTTGAATTTGATGGGTCATGAGATTAAAATTGTAAAGTTAAGAGGTTTAGCTAATTGTTAATTATAATTTGATTAAGTAAAATTCACAACACACACAAATCCCTAAAGGTAATTAGCCACCAACCCCCTTATTAATTATTATTAGATATTATGTAAGTAATTAAAATATTTAGGCTGTTTGTTTTGTAATTTAGTTTTTTTTTTTTTTGGAAGAGTAATTTAATTAATTAGTTAACTACGAATTCCACGAGTTGGTGAAGTTAATAAATATAATTTAAAGAAGGAGGTTAAGTTGGGGCTAATCATCCCTAAGAGTAATTTTATTTTAATTTAGGTGGTAAGAAACAACAATAATAAAATTCATAGCCGCCTGCCAAAAAAAAAAAAAAGAAAACCTAGGAATTTTGGAAAATTATTTTGACGTTGGCGGTGACTGTATAGACGTCTATCTGGATCTGCAGGCAAGCAAAACAACCAAAACACTAGCAGTCATCTATTATATTTTAAAAAATTTTAAAATTTTAATGATATTCAATTTAAATTTTTTTAGAATTTATTAAAATTTTATGGTATTCAATTTAAATTTTTATAAAATCTATATAAATATGATGATATTTAATTATAATTTTTTAAAAATTCATATAGATTTAATGATATTAAAAAAATTATTAATTTGAGAGGACTTTATAAAATTATTGATTTCGTTGAATTTTAAAGTGTTATTATGTATGAATAAAAAAATTATTTACAAATCTATCGTCAAATCTAAAAATTTCAAAAATATTTTAAAATTCAACAAACTTTTGATCTAATACATGTTTTAATAAAACAAAAATAGAGTTGGTACCAGCGAATTTTAAACGACATATCCATTTAAAATCTTAATATAGCAATTAATGGGAGCGGAATGGCCGCAGCCACCGTTGGCCATTGCAGGCCTTTCACTATCGATGGTGATAAGTTTTTAACTAAGAAAATAATGATTTTAAAAAAAGATGATACATTTTGCTTTTTAATTTTTTAGTTTTTCATTGGCTCTAAAACCTTTTAATTTGTTTAATTATGTCTTAAATTAATTTTTGGTTAGATATATAAAAATCACTGTGATTCTATCAAAGTCAATAAAAAAAATCTCATCAATTCTTTAAAACTTTATATATTATTTTAATGGAATCCGCGAAAATTTAGAAAATCTTTTAATTCTGTCGCACTCAATAATTGTTTCAAAATTTAACACAATCCTAATCCAAATACACTCTTAAATTTTTTAAAGGTTACTTAACGAATGTTCCGAACAAGTAACTGTTTTAGGTGTTTTAATGTTTTTGTTAATTATTTTAGTAATTTTTTTTAAAACTCTAAAAATTAAAACGTTAAAAGAGTTAATTTTTTATGAAATATTTAAAAGTTAGTTAATTCAAAATTTTATTTTATCAATATAGTAAATAGCATTTAGTCAAAAGGTTAAAAGTCATTTAAAAAGTTATTGTCAAAAATATAATTTTAGTGGGGAAGATTTAAATTTGGAGACAATGGCTACTACTATAATAATAATAATAATAATAATAATAATAATATTTTAAAAGTTATTATTATTATTAGATTTTAAGTTAATAATTAAAATTATTTATGTTTGCTTATCGAATATGAATTTTTCTTATATAGATTTACTTATTCGGAGCAGTGAGAGTTTCCAATTAAAATTTTTGGATATTAATATGATGTTTCTATAAAAAAAAGTGATATTATATATAAAAAAAATAATTATTTCGTCTTTAAAATTTTATAAAATTAATTATCTCATTTCATATTTTTATATATTAGCTATTTAATCATAAAAATTTATCTTCGTCTCAATAATAGGTACTTTCGTATGAAATCAATCATTTTTTCATTAGAAGAGAGTAGAAAGTAAAGGAAAGAAGAAATATATATTTTAAAATGATAAAAATACCCTTAATAAATAAACAAAAAAAAAATAATCAAATACCTAAAGCACACCATTTGCTGTCACAACCACCACTACCAAGAGCACCAAAAAGAAAGAGCTATGGAACCATGAATACTGTTTTTAACAACAAATTAATTCTTCATTCCCGCTCTACTTACAGTTTCTTCTTCGTATTAAACACAGTCCAAACATAAACATGTTATCAACTCTAAACAGACCATCCTCAAAACCGAAAAGTTAAATTTCAGAATTAATTCTTTTTATTTTTCAAACCAATTTAACTAAAAATCAAGAATCAACCATGGCATAAGGAACCCAAAAGACAACAACACACCACTATCAAAGACCCTTTTCAATAAACTAATTCCTTGTGTCCGCAATGCACCTTCAGTCTCAGAGGAGTCGAGATCTTCATGGTTGGAATGAATGAAACGACTGAATGGAACTTGTTGAAGACAATCATCAAAGCAACAATTTTCAAATGGAAATAAGAGGGACAAAAGTATAAAAACAAGAATCTCCAAAATAAATTCAAGAGGCAAGTCCACTTATGAACTTTCCATGCATATAATACATGCGTTTTCTGAACCACATAAAAGAATCCAAGGAAGAAAAAGAATAAAAAATCAATGACCTGGGTATAATTTGGATGATTCTTCTGCAACTCATAATATATAGTTCCATGTTCTTCTTTAAGTCACGAAATCAATTGAATCTTTGCCTTTTCTCCCAAGATGACATATTTTGCCTATTTCTCGGGACTTGTGGCAATACAAAATATATTTGAACTTTTCAACTCAGTCAATAACCACAGCACCACCACCAACAACAGTGGAAGTGAAAGAAAATGTGGAGATGGTGGCTCATATTTGGTTGTTGACAATGGTGGTGACGCTACTTGAGAGAGGCAAATACCAAATAAAAAGAAAATAATAAAAAAATAATTTAAAAGGGCTAATTTCATTGAGGATCCTTCCTGTTTCAAACGCTTCCTTCTCCAGTTATAGCCGAAGACATAAACAATGAGCTCGAGCTAAAGCTCTCTTTGCTGAATTCTAGCTCAGTGCTTTTATTGTTAGAGCTAAAAATGTTAGGTTTTGTGAAATCAAGAGTCAAACTTTGCCACTGTGACAAAGCTCGCTGGAGTCGTGATCGGAGCTTGTGCAGCAATCATAAGTTGGGTGACAGGTTATGCACAGCAACTAGAGCCGCTACGAGAATGAGGAGATAAGATTCAAGTTAGGGAGAGAGAGGCAAGAGGAAATTTAGGGTATTTTTGACTTTTTACTCTCGTCTCCAAGGATCTATTATTGAGACAAAATCAAATATCTCAGACTAAATAACTAATATATAAAAATATGAGGACGTGATAATTAATTTTATAAAACCTTAAGAATAAAACACTTATCTTTCCTATTATAAATTATTATTAGCATAGCAAGGTTTGTTATTTAACAAAATTGCACTTTATATGTATATTATTTTTCTTAATACACATTCAAGGCTATAGAAAGAGTAGGTTTCATACTTTCTCTCTTCACTTTCCACATTCACACTTCTTTAATTTCTCAATTGCCTCCATCATTTTCTCCTTGTTCACCTTATTAAATAAACAACCATTCTTTTTTACTTATTCACGAAGTTTGACCTCCATTATTTTCCAATCAACTTTTTAAAAATAGGGAATGGATTTATCAAAAAAATAAATCCAAAAAGGATAAAGAAGTAAAAGATTATTTTTATTTTTTATTTTTTGAACTGCATCATTTAAAGTGAAGAATAAAGTAATTTTACATTCACGAGAATTCGTTAGACTAATGTAAGAATGAGATGAGTAAATAATATAAAGTTAATTTTATCTATTAATAAATTTGTTTAGCTACTTATGGATTATGACTTAATTGACAATGCAGGCTATGTTTATGTTAACATATATATATATATATATTGTTGTATTTATTTTATATTCACTTTCTTTACAGCTCAGCATTTTACTTTTCTCTTTTAGAAAGGTATATAAATCTTTTGTGTAATCAATTTTAGATATTATGAAATAATACTGAGACATCCTTTTTTGTCCACTCTTTGTGAGTTGGTTACCAAATACGATTCTTTCTTTTACTCTAGAACCTCATCATGGTATTAGAGCTCAGTTGCGAGCCTTGATCGAATTCTTTCCTTTTTATTTCCTTAACCCTAAATGATTCCACATCTTTTACAATGATAACGATGGAAACTACTGAAAAAGAGACAGCGAGAGCTAGGCTTGATAAATTTGATCAAGAATAGACGATCATCCTATTTTTCTCACTAATTTCAATCAATTGAGTTTAACTCTGGTCAATACGCAATTGAATGGGATGAATTTTCATTCATGGAGCAGGTCAATTACTATTGCTTTACGAGGCAAGAATAAGCTCGATTTCATTAATGGAAGGTTAGTGAAACCTAATTTTGATTCTCCAACTTATAAGCGATGGATTCGCACTAATAGCACAGTGGTTTCATGGATCTTTAATTTGATTTAGCTAAGCTTTCTTGTACGTTGATTCTGCGAAAGATTTATGGACTGAGTTGAATCATCGATTTAGACATAGCAATGGACCGCTTATCTACCAATTAACTAGAGAAATATCAAGTTTCTCTTAAGGAAGTAACTCGATTGCAGTCTATTACACTCAATTGAAGAAGAAATGGGATGAATTGAAAAACCTAGTGCAAATGCCTAATTGCACTTGTGGTGGCAATAAGGCTTACTATTATATGGATAATAGGGCAAAATTGATGTAGTTTCTTCCAGGGCTAAATGATGGTTATGACCACCTAATCAATCAAATTCTCCTCATGGATCCGTTTCCAACAATCAGTAAGGCATACTCTACGGTCTTAAGTATGGAGAAGCAAAGGGAGGTAACTCATATGTCTATGGATTCTAATGAAACAGCTACAGTGATGTTAGCACAAGGAGGCTCAGGCTATAAGAAAACCAGTTATAAGGATTCAAGGAATACATAAAAAACCAAAGACGCAATTAACAAGGAGAATCAATATTGCTCACATTGCAAAATGAAGGGACATACTAGAGAAATTTGCTTCAAGCTAATTGGTTATTCGGATTGGTGGTTTGAGTTGGAAAAAGAACAAAACTCAACCAAAGTTATAGTCCAGAGCTCACCTGGTGCAAAAAATGGAGGAGACGCCTTTAGAAGTGAGGCATGAAACTACTCAAGTCACTAATGAAGATTGGGAAGACAATTTGCCAAAAATCATAACTCAGCTCTAGGCAATGAAGGGGATGGGATGCATAGACAATAATATCCAAGCCAATAATTACTCTTTTGCAGAAAATGTATCCTCTAGAACTTCTTTTTTACCTGAAAAGGCCATATATCTAATGATAGGCTGAAATGTACTAGTGATTGATGATATAGAAATGAAAGATTTAGTTTGCTCCATTTGTCCTATGTCTAAACAATCTAGAATTCCCTTTACTATCAGCATTGGCAAAACAAAACGCAAGTTTCAATGGATATTGTTGACTTATGGGGACCCTATAGTGTACAATCTATAACAGGTGCTAGATACATGCTTACTATAATTGAAGACCATTCTAAATTCACATGGGTATATATGTTACATGAAAAACAACAAGTACCTAAGACAATAAAGCATTATCTTCAATTTCTTGAAACACAATATAATGCTAAGGTACAAACCATAAGATCTAATAATGGGACTGAGTTCTTAAACATTCAGTGTAGAAATTTATTTAGAAATAAAGGCATGGTGCATCAAAGATAATGCATTCACACCCCTACAACAAAATGGAACTATAGAGAGGAAACATAGAAGGCTGTTACAAGTAGCTAGATCTTTTATGATACAAATTGTTTTCCTAATATTTTTAGTCTAAATGTTTACTTGCTACTACACATTTCATAAATAGAATACCATCAGTTGTGTTGAATTGGAAATCCCCATTCAAAATATTGACAGGTGTTGTGCCTGATTTGTCGTATTTTAGAAATATAGGCTGCCTATGTTTTGCTACCAACACTAACCCACATAAAACAAAGTTTGAACCTCAAGCCACATCAGGCGTTCTTGTAGGATATGCCCCAAAACAAAAGGCCTATAAGTTGTTTAATACTGAAACAAAGAAGTTGTTCACTTCCAGAAACATAATCTTCCATGAAATCTATTTTCCCTTTAAGAATAGACAATCTGATTTCTTAAACCAACCTACTTTACCAGCATACTTTGACGTAGCCACAGATACCCCTGAACCTATTACAGATACATTTGAATCCACACCTACCCTGAACACTCCTTTGCCTCACAGTACATGCCCACAAAACCCTGAATTAACCTTTGGTCATAACAATATAACTCAAACAGCAAAACCTGCCCCCTCACACCAATACACAGAAACTGATCATCATAACTTAGATCCCATCCAACCTACAGCTTATGAAGTACCACTACCACCCACAAATAATGTTGTTAGGCAACCTAAATTGAGGTGAAGTACTAGAATTAGAATAAAACCTACTTGGATGCAGGATTTTGTTGGGACAGCTCAATCCAATGGTACATCAGAAGTTACTTAGCCACTTAAATCACATAACACTTTCTTCCCTTCCTCTTTCAATTCAATTGATTCATTCATTTTTCATCCTTCATACCATTCCTTCATTTCCAATGTGTCTAAAACGCAAGAACCTATTTTTATAATCATGCTAAAAAGAATTCCAATTGGATAGATGCTAATTGATGCTTTGAAAAAAATCAGACTCAGACCCTCACTGATTTACCTAAAGGTAAGAAAGTAGTAAGTTCCAAATGGATATATAAGGTGAAATACAAACTTGATAGGTATGTTGATAGATACAAGGCTCGGTTGGTGGCAAAAAGGTACACAACTCCCTAGCCTGGATTATAATGTCACCTTCTCACCTGTTGCTAAGTTAGTGATAGTCAAAATGTTATTAGAAACTACAAAAATGAATAATGATTTTAGAATTCATTTGTAAATGAATTTCAAGTATAATTCATTTGCAAATAAATTTGTCATGTTTGGTATGCTATAATTTAAAATAAAAAATTTAATTGAATTCCATAAAATTATGTTTGGAATAAATTCTTAAATGAAAATTCATTTATATGTATATTCTAAAATACCTTTAACATAACAATCTAATAAAAACAAATAATAAACACCAATTTATATTTATTATATACAATATCATAACTTTTTATTTTTTTATTAAGATATAAATAATAAATTTCATATAAATAATACACTCACATTCCACCCTAGCTAATTAATTAATTAATTATATAAAATAATTATAACATTCATCATAATAGTTATTTTTAATTTGTATAAAATGTCTCCATTCAAGAAAAAAAATGTGTAAAATGTCTTCTTCATTTAACTAATTAATTTAGAAACTACAAAAATATTTGAAAAACTTATTATTGTTGTGTAATTATACTTGAAAATATTAATGCATATGACAAAAACTGTAGTTTCGCACTAATAACTATGAAGTAAAAAAAATAAGGGAAAGGAAAGAAAATACTTCAGTTTATAAAGAGATAGTTTTGTCAAATAAAGTTTATTATTATGATTAAGTTTGATAAAATAAATAAATAAAAAAAAATAAAAAAAAATTGAATTTGTAGAAGAAGAGGGTAGTTTTGTCACAAAAAATTGGAGTGTTTAGTTTTATAGAATTCATTTATAAATTCCACCAATTTTTTGTAGAATTTGATATAATTATATTCATCCCTAAGATTGAATTCCTAAAATTGAAATTTTTTTTTATTCCAAATGAAAAAATATAAATTTGATATAAATTTCATCCGTAAAATGCTTGTGGGCTTTGCATGAAGTAAAAATTAACACGAACTCAACTAAATTGTCCGCAAGTGTAATTATAATTAGTACATTGCCTTGGAGTTTTGTCAAGTGAAAAAAATTATTGTACTTGAGAGTACATCTCTCCCTCTTAAAGGGCTAACACGGAACAAGTAGGATTAAACTGAATCCAATAGGCAGTGAACACTTATAGCTTAGCCCAAAAAAGATAACACTAATATATATTATTATTATTATTATTATTATTA
The DNA here is from genome assembly GCA_947857235.1 of Jatropha podagrica. Taxonomy (NCBI): domain Eukaryota; kingdom Viridiplantae; phylum Streptophyta; class Magnoliopsida; order Malpighiales; family Euphorbiaceae; genus Jatropha; species Jatropha podagrica. Next base: position 70,613 of record CANUEP010234021.1, read on the forward strand.
TTATTATTATTATAATATTAGCTAAGTATTTCAATTTATAAAATTATATTTATTGAATAAATTAAAGTTTTAAATCACACTATTAATTATTTTACGAGCATCTAATAAATAAATTTTATAAATTTAAATATTTAATACTGCAATTATCAAAATTAAAGTGTTTGATAAATAAAAATTTTACAAGTTGAAAGATTTAATGATTGTAGTATAAAAGATTAAAAAGTTAAGAGTGTAGCTAGATTTTTCTTATTTTAAAGTTATTAAGTCTTTCTATGATGTGCATTGCATGTCGCGCTATACTCGTTATTCGTATTCGTTTAATTCTTTTTATTTCATTACTTATTATTTATATTCTTTTTTATTTTTAATATTAAATATTTATTATAATTTTTGTGTTATATTATTTAGATTTTGTAATGTTAAACAAAATTCACATGAAATTAATGTAAATATAATAGTTAATTAATAAAACAACAATGTGTATATATATACATACATTTCAGTTCAATTTATATCATAATTTATCTAAAATTTATTATAATTATATATATATAGTTCATTAGTTCTATAATATCACCTAATAAATACATATTATATATATATATATATATATATATATATATATATATATAATATAATATAATATAATAAATATTTTTTAAATTAAAACTTTCAATTGTTCGCCATCCCATATACACATGTTCATTATATTTAAAAATAAATTTTAAAAAATAAAAATTTAAAAATTTTAAAAGATTTAATTATGTACATTCTATTCAAATTTTATCTTTTAAAAAATATATCCAATCAATTTATGCAAACATAAAAGAAAAAAAATTATAAAAAATAAACTTTTTTTATGTCTCTCAAATAAAATATTTTAAATTCTAATAAAAACATAGTCAAATATTTAAAAATAAATTTAAAAAATAAAATATAAAAAAATTTTCAAATGTCTCATTATCATATATATTTATTAAAAATAATTAAAAAAAAAGATAAAACTTAAAATTTTGAATTACTTAATTATCTATATTTATTTATTTTAAAAATAATTTTAATAAATTATATCCAACCAATTAATAAATTATAATTTTTTAATTGGTAATTTTTAAAATTTTTTTTTAATTTATTAAAATTTAATTAATTTTGTGATCCAAAATATCATTTTTCCCCCCCCCCCCCCCCGCTCCCACATCTCTATATAATATAGATACAGAAAAATGTCAATTTTTGGCCCATTATAACTTTTTTTTTAACCTCTATTTGAACATAAAACCATATATTAGAGTTAGAAAATTCTTACAGTTGAATTAGTGACTCAGACATGCCATATTTACATGTTTCAGATGAATTGAAAAACAGAAACCAGAGTATTAAACAAGAAAATTAGAAAACATTTTATGTGCTGGATTAAATTTAATTTAGTGGCATATTTTGAGTCAAAGATGTCTTTTATTCTTTTATTTTCCAGGCCCATTGAAAATCCTAAAAAAAAAGAATTCAAAATCCTTCAACTTGCACTCTAAATTTATTTTTATACGATAAAAAGAAAAATCATTCATGCATAAATTATAAAAACAAAAAGAAAACGAGAGTCTCGTTAAGGATAGACTTATTATTAATTGTTAATTGTTATTTTTATTGGCTTAATACATAAATGAAGTTATAAACTGAGTCTACATAAACATTTTCTGTGTATGTACTTATCACATGAAGCATCACTTCATTTGAAAATGTCAACTACTTCGTGGAGATTGACGTGGGAAAATGATCTTATTTTCAGAATTATTAATTTATTTTTCCTTTATCTTCAAAGGAGAATAATGTAATGATGTAATTGTCAGACAATCTATAGAGCCGACAATATTTAATTAATACTCACCAAAATACTAATACTCAAGTAAATGGTTTTTGCTTATTATTATAATACATATTTCACACCAACTTTTCTTAATCTCTTAATAGAGTTGTCTCTATGTTGGATTGGTAACATGCAAGGGAGGTTTTACTTGGGGATGAACTCAATCGCTACCTCTAAGTTGACTTCCATATCTCTCTGTCATCACTTTCTTTTAATTTGTCTTTGTTGCAAGTTAGATACCTTATATACATATATATGCTTGGTCTTGTATGATGACAACCTTTTTTACGGAGAACACTCAAAACCCATCCAGGCAAAACTTATACACAAAAAGGGTTTTCATCTTTTTTTGATAAAAATGATTTTAGGGCAGACAAGCGATAATAATAATCCTTGTTACCCTAATATATCACAAGGTTTAGATACATATTCTGATGATACTTTTGTTTCAAGCTCTGTTGTTGAAGCAAGTTCAACCATGGACATTAATATTCATTCAAATTCTCTTCTTTATAGTCTCTCCCTTCTCAAAGAAAAGGTTAACCAAGTTCAATCGTTGGTTAGTATTATTATCTCGCCGGATCAAACTTCTCAACAGCCTGAGTCAACGTCTCTAGCAATAACAAGAATAAGCACCATGATTCAAGAAATCATTGTTGCTGCATCTTCAATGGTTTTCACCTGCCAACAAATGGGTACTAGTAATCCTAGCACCAATCAACTGCACCGACCTGCTGTAGCTAATGTTAATGGCGTTCAAGAAAATGAGTTGCTGCAATCAAATTTTGGTGGCAGTGATAGCGGGAAAAGCTACTTCTCTAATAAAATCTTTGATTGGTATGATGAAAACTGCAATAGTTATAACAGTAATCGAGGTATGCTTGTTATTAGTAATAATAATAAGATGCAAAATAAAAGAGAAAATGTAGAAAATACTGTAGGAGAGAAATCATCATCGGTAATCAAGAATTACGACATAATTGAGTTAGATGCAACAGATTTATTGGCCAAGTACTCTCATTACTGTCAAGTTTGTGGTAAAGGTTTTAAGCGCGACGCGAATTTGAGGATGCATATGAGAGCTCATGGAGATGAATATAAGACTCACGCAGCTTTAAGCAATCCAATGAAGAATAATAGAAATGAAGGAGATATTTACCCTATTGATAGCAATGATAAGGAGTCATGTTTGAAGCTGCCAAGAAAATATTCGTGTCCGCAAGAAGGGTGCAGGTGGAATAAAAAACATGTGAAGTTTCAGCCATTGAAGTCTATGGTTTGTGTGAAGAATCATTACAAGAGAAGTCATTGCCCTAAAATGTATGTCTGTAAGAGGTGTAATAAGAAGCAATTCTCAGTGTTGTCTGATTTAAGAACTCATGAGAAGCATTGTGGAGATGTTAAATGGCAATGTTCTTGTGGCACAACATTTTCTAGGAAAGACAAATTGATGGGTCATGTTGCTTTGTTTATTGGACACTCTCCAGCAATTGCTGCTACTTCTTCTTCTTCTACAAAGCAAGCTGCAATAGAAATGGAATTCAAATGCAACTAGATCAGGTAAATTAATAAATATCTTGTATATAGCAATATGTATTTAGTTACTTGTTTAATTATCATCATAAGCATGATTATCATTTCCTTGGAGCATTTTGATGTAGTCTATTTACCATCTACCCCATCAGTCATGTAAAATATGATGAAACTAATATGTAATTTTTATTTTGCTACAAAAATGTATTTTTCAATTTTATGTATGCTCAGTTAGACAAGCTCTTATATAGGTTCATCAAACGCATTACTTCTAAATTGATTGAGAGACCATTTATTCTTTGTCATATGCTTCAAATTATTTTATTTTATTTTATTTTATATACTAACTATAGGAGCGAAGCCAGAATTTATAAATAGAAGAAAAAAAATTATATAAATATTGTGTAAAGGAAGATAACACATAGATAGAAGTGGTTGAAAAACTAACAAAATATACCATTAACTATATGATTCAATCTGGCTTGTAGATTGAGAATTTTTTGTTTTTTGAAAAAAAAAGGTAGGGCTAGAGATGTTAGATAAACTATAATTAAGAGAGTACTTATGAAGATATGCATTGCTTATGTTGTAAGGCGAGAAATAAACAAAACTCATATTTGATCTTGGAGATTTTAATAAATCTATATCCATTCAGATTAGGATTGGATCTAAAATCGGAGCGAATCAAGTTGGACCGGATATTATCCGTTTTTTATTATACTTAAAAGAAAAATAAAAATAGAATAATAATTTAATAATATTCAGATTATTTATTGTGTTTGAAAACACAAAAATTCCTAATAATAATCGAAAATACTATATGTTATGATAGCTAGAAGAGACTTTAAAAATTGTTAAAGGCAAAAGAAATCGTACTAGTGGGTTTAATATTCAACTCATGAAGAAATTAATTCAAAAAAGTCCATCCTGATTAACTAAAGAAATTAATTCTTTTTATGAACATTAAGAATCTGGGTTTTAAAAGCAAATTAATCAAATCTAATTAAGAATTCATTTAATATTTAAAGAACTTATCTTTAATATAAAATCACGTAAAATGTTTAGTTGATTTGTGTATTTATCTAATATGGGATTATCCACATACTTCGACACCTTCTCTCCACCTTAAGCGATAATTAAGCCACTTCATAAGTATGCTATGACCCAACATGGATCAATCAGTGCACAACCTCACACAGGACTCAAGTGGCAATTAGGCCACTTGACAAACATACGATGACCCAACATGGGTCCATTAGGGTATAATACACGAGAATTTCTCTCATGCAGCTTTAAATTCCAAATTTTAATATCATGTTAGAATCTGGGCCTTAGAGCAAATTAATTAAATTCAATTCAATTAGAAGGACAATATTACAATACAAAATGATTATTTTCTGTATCAAAAAAGAAAAGAGTTTACACTATCAAAATTTTAACTTCTAATAACAACCGTTGGATTAAATTATAAATGTACAACCGGTTAACAAGATTATGTAAAAAAATGTGTATATTTATTTTTTTCTTTAAATCACAATTTTTAAAAGAAAATATACGATCAGAACAAGTGAAGATGCATTAGGATCGTTCATCATCGTTCATACTCAAGGAATTACAAAACAAATCTTGTTGGAACATCGACTTATTATGCGATCACACAATATGAAAACAAAGTACATAAAAGCAAAGTTTCATAAGGTATAGATGAAGAGACAAGGTGGAATGAGAAATTAAGATTGAATTTCTATTAATAGATTGGAAACACTTAACCCATCTAACATTGAGAATCATAGATAAGGAATTCTTCACAGATGGTAACTTACCTTGGAGGAATGATAGGTGAGGAAATTGGTAAAGGACATTTGGAAGTAAAACCAGCTCCATACAATGTTGTACTTGAAGATGACACCTATTAAGTGGAATAAAAATTGGGTTCAAGTTCATGAACTTGTTTACAATGATTAAAAAAAAAAATCATATTTGACATTTTGAATCAATGTAACATCTAATTCTTCATTATACTTACAATGTGAATCGTTATATAGATATTTATTGAAACTGTAATTATGATTGAACTATTAAAAAACTAATTAATTATAAAATATAAGAAACTAATATATGAAGTATATTATATATCTCTTTAGCTTGATTAATAATTTTGAATTTATAAATATGTATTGATTTTAACATTTTAAATTAACCTCTATTACTTAGTAATCGCTTATGAAATCTATACATTTTTCATATTGAGTAAATTAAAGTTATAATGCATGTTTTATAAATTTATTATATTACAAAAACTGATGTTCTTATAGATTTTAAATTTATATTCATTAGTGTTGGAACAGTTTGATGTGAGCGACCGTTATTAATGTAGAAAAAAAAACAATAAAAAATCAATTGAAATCTTTCTTATACTTAGCAAAATAATTATATTATAAGTTTCAAAAATTACAATATTAATTTTTCAATTGCGATATTACAAAACAAGCAATTTCAAAAAAAAATTTCAATATCATTAATTTGTTGATAAAATGGTGCTTTATTAGATACTTGAAATCTTTCTTTTTAAAAAAAAATAAATAAATGCTATTCATAATCATAAGACAAATAAATAATGTAACAAAACCTAAAAACAACAACGTAAGATTAAGAATATTTATTTATTTTTTATTTCTTGTGTTAAATAAGAGTCAACAAATGATAAGTAGTAGGTGTTGTCCCTTATATACTAATTATTTATTATCATTAAAACTTAGGGGTAAATTCGTTTGTCCAATAGTATGATATTGGACTATAATTGAATGGACTAATGACTTAGAAGGGCAATTAAGTATTTGTGGTTAAACAACATAAAAATTAAAAATTGAGCTAAATTAATTTACAAAATTTATAATCATATAAAAATATTTTTTCGTACTTATTATATTTTTTATAGATTGGACCGAATTTATATTGTTTTATCTAGTAAATCCATGACTCAATCCGACTTAATTTATAAATACAATTGACCTAATTTAACCTATTTTATTTTAAAATCCGTTAAGTTGGATCAAGTTATTCAGACTGAATTGACTATAATGGGCTGTGTAAGTTATAATACAATATCATGTAATAATGTAATAAAAAGCATTTTTATTGTAACTTCATATTATAAATACTTTTGATTATATTGGCTTAACATATAAAAATACCCTCAACTATACGACTTATTACAAAAATACTCTGAACAAACCTTCTTTTTTATATCCCAAATTAAAAATTTTATATTATTATCACCTTAAATTTAATTTTAACTAGGATTTTGATTAGAAAATTAATAAAGTGGGTCTCATAACTATGTTAGGTTAATTTGACCCAACATATCAAACATACATCGTTTTCTGCAAAACTGATCGTTTCAAAAAATTTCTAATCTCATCTCTCCACCGCTATCTTTCTTTCTTTGCTCTCTTTTTTTCTTTTCCTCCTTCCTTTGCAACAATGGTTCCTGGCATAGGTTTGAATTTTTTTTTAATTTTCATTATCTTGTTTTCAATTGAAAATGGATTTTCATAGTGTTGCAAGGAAAGAGCTCCAAGCTCTCAACAAGAATAATAAGATTTTAGAAAATATGACAAATGTCGCCAAGGCTGATGTTCTCAAAACTCTTGAGAAGGTCATTTTTATTTTTAATCCTCATTTATCAATTTCATCTTTTTTATCATATTTTGTTTGATCAATGAGGAATTGGAATAATATATAAGATGCAGAAAATTTTGTTCTTTTTTGCTATTTCTTTATTGAGTTCTATAATTTTGATTTTAGGGTATTCAAATCATAATTACTATTGAATCAATGAGTAGCATTTCCTGAATACCTTTATACAAAATTGGATATTATCACTACTGATTACTTAATTGAAGAAATAACCAAAACTAGAGGATTGAAGAAGCATGGTTAATCAATAACCAAAATCTGAGTTTGTAGCATTTTTTTATTATGTTTATACCCATATTAGTTAAAATTATAAAAAGATTGTTAAGTTTCTTTCGAATATTGGTTTTTTATGCACTAATAATTTTCCAATATCATCAACTCATTCCCTACAAATTCCCTCTAATTCTTAATTTTATTGATTTGTTTCAGTATCCATTGTGTCTCTGTTGTTTTATTCTTGAAGCTGCATCTCTGTTATTTCATTCTTGAAGCTTTGTTTGTGTTTCTTCTTTTAATCTTACTACCTCTTAAACTCTCAGAATTCTAGAAAAAATTGATTGTAATTAACTCGATTTTAGGTTAAATTTTAAATATTTATATTGAAATCTAAACTGTCCGTATTAGGTAAAAATTTCGAGTCCTATTTTATTTCATGTTTAGAAATATACTAAGATTTTATCTGTTTAATTTAATATTATATGTTAACACTACCATTATCACGAAGGGAAGGAGGGGAAGAAAGAAAATGAGCGAGAGATTATGGATTAGAGATTTTTTAGAAGTGAAACGGTGAGTATAATTATCAACTAAAATTTGACAACTTAAGTTTCATACGAATGAGTTATGTTTAGAAATCTGAATCAGCTGTTGATTTTATCAACTAAAATTTTAGAGTTTTTTTATATATAGTTGATTCGTATATATATTATTTTGGACTTTATAAGCTTCTAATAAATTAATTTTTTCAAACTGTTATCTTTTATGGTCATTTTTTTATAATTATTTAAAAGTAACTTTTTTAAATATGATTTTAAAATTTTCATTAATATTTATATTTATATAATATACTAAAATAAAAAATAATATATTCATCTTAAATATCTAATATAAAAATAATTATATTCATAACGAACATTTTATATTTTAACAAGAATCATCACTAAAATTTTATCAAATATCAACAGTAATTGACTGCTCGCCGTTACCATCAACTATCAACAACAGCTAGCTGTCAGATTGTATCAATTTAGTTAAACGGGCCTTAATCATAAACAAGGAGTAGGCCTTTTGTCGTCGAAGGACCAGGAAAACTAAATCGACGTACAAATAAGTACTGACCTACGTGTCGTTTCGCTTTGATCAATGGCTCTACAAATAAAATCGACACACACGCCTACTGTCATCGAACGATTACATTTTCAAAGAGAATAAAGGGGACCAGAATAGACACGTGGGTAAATATTAATGGACGTTTACTTCTCCACAGCCACGGCCAGTAACAACCTCATAGATGCTTGACCCGCGGTAAACAGCATAACCGCGAAACTCAAAATTTTGGTTAAACTTAATTAAATTCAAACCGGCGGGCGCAATGCAGATTTTTGCAGAACTCTTTTAAAATCAATCTTAACCGTCAATTCCTCCTCTCTTCAAATTCACCGTCCATGTCAGGTATCCGTACCTCATCAGGATCCATGTTTCAAAAGCCCACTAGCCATTAAAAGAAGATCCTCGGCGTTAATCTAAACCGCAAATATCCCACGGTCCACAATTTTTCCATGTCATCAATCCGCGCCAATTCCACCCAACCAATCAAGTCTCCCTTTCACCCCCTATAAATATACCATACCTTCATTTTCAATTTACTCGTTGTCGAAGAATCAAAATTTCTAAAATCTTCAAATCTCTTAACGATTCCGATGGCACCTAAGGCAGAGAAGAAACCGGCTGAGAAGAAGCCAGCGGAAGAAAAGAAGGCGGAGAAAGCACCGGCTGAGAAAAAGCCAAGAGCAGAGAAGAAACTGCCTAAAGAAGGTGGCGCTGCCGATAAGAAGAAGAAACGATCAAAGAAGAGTGTAGAGACTTACAAGATATACATCTTCAAGGTGTTGAAACAAGTGCATCCTGATATTGGGATCTCAAGCAAGGCCATGGGGATCATGAATAGCTTTATCAATGATATATTTGAAAAGCTTGCTCAAGAATCATCGCGGCTTGCTAGGTATAACAAGAAACCTACTATTACTTCTAGGGAAATTCAAACCGCCGTTAGGCTTGTTTTGCCTGGTGAATTGGCTAAGCATGCTGTTTCGGAAGGTACTAAGGCGGTTACTAAGTTCACTAGCTCTTAGGTTTTTTGATTTGGGATTTCAGGGTTGAAAAGTTTAGTCTTTCTATATGTAAAGACTGGATTTATTTGATTGTTAGGGTTGTTTAGGTTCTTTTTGGTTTTTGTTTGTTAGTTCCTGTAACTAATGTAATGTGGGCTCTTTGAATCATTAGCAAATTAATCTACTATATTTTTGACGTTTTTCTTTTATATAATCTTTTCTTCTTGGTGATTTTCAGTCATTGAATTTGAAATGCTTTTGGTTTGGAATTCAGTCGTAGTTAGGATTATTAATCCCAATTTCACAATTTATAGAATTCAACTCTAATGGTGGAATTTTCAGGCAGATTGTGCAAGGTTTCATACAATAGAAATTGTTGCAAGCATTTCTTAGAAAATTGGTATCAAATTCTCTCAGGATTTATATAACTAAAACAATTTTCATTGAAAATGATAGAAATTTTTACAAGTTCATTATAATCTTGTTTGTAAATTGTAAAAATGGGTATGAATCCTCTAATTTGTAGAGTTTAACAATATACAAAGTTTCTTTCCTTCTCTTAATCAATTTCAGCATGTACATAATCAATGTATACAAAGTTTTTTTCAAGTTGGTTCAAAATGTAGGCCGAGCCAGCACATACAATTGCAAGTCCAGCCAATAAAACCCTAAATTGCAAATCTGAAGGAATACCAGCTGTTGCGGAGAAAGCAACAGTTGCACCAATTAGAACTTTCTGCAACGTCTGGAATGCAGAGTAGGCTCTTTTACATGATGAGCATTTTTGTGTATGCTGTTCAAATCTATCCAACATCTGTGAGAAGAGAAGAAAATAGAAATGAGATTGAAATGGTAAATTTCATCAGCAAAATATGCAAATGGTTCATAACAAACTTTGTATTTCTGTTGAATGGTTTGTGGTTTTAGTACCTGACGTTTTGATAGGACAGTTGATGGCAAAGGTTGATCTGTATTTCCAAACCACGCAGGTTGGCTGTTACCATGTCGCCTGAGCCAGTTGCGAAATGCTAAGACAAAGCGATCTGCTTGAGTGGGTGTAAATGTGAGTTTTGTGTATTGCTGATTTATATCAGATCCTTCTTTTGATTTGGAAAGGAAAATCTTCTCTTGACCTTGAAGAACAATCATGTCTCCATCATACACCTTATTTGAGGTCCAGTGCTCGTGCCATCTTGGAACCACCTAGCATAACCAAATTACAGTTTATTTTTCACAGTAGCAATGTTCATAGGCATCTCGGAATAAACTCCACCCTAGGCTACAAAGAAATGGATGAAACTAAGCTTTGCGTAGCTAATTCTTGTCATTGATTTAACTTGGTACATATTAAGGATGCAGTTTTAAAATTTAAGCAGCAAAAGAGAATCTTTCCTTGCTAGTCTGCAGTTATAAAATCGTACTTTCACAAATTTAAGCTGCACAACTTGAACTAGCCGGTCTTTCTACAGCTTATCACAATCAAATTCATAAAGTATAAGGAATGAATGGAGTCAAATTCATCACTACAAAAGGAAGAATCCCCAGATGTCCAAACATATCAGTTTCCATTTTCAACCGTAAAGTCAAAGGCATCATATTTCCTCTTCTAAGCAGAAGATAAAATGGTATCACTAAATAAGAACACTACAAGATTAGCCAAAAAGCATCCTTCCTATCCATGGGCTTCTCTCCTCTATAATCCCCATCACATAATCACAATTTGCTTCAAATGAGAAAAAATATTGAATACCATGCCACCCAACAAGAACAATGAAGAGGAATGCCGAGCAGCATAGAACATTTTGATACAAATGACATAGGGCAGAACTCCTGTGAATTTATTATTTCAACGTAAGCATAAAAAAAACAGATGAACTCGTGACTTACTTTGATTTTAACACCATTTTCATTTGTGAACTAATAATCAATTTGTTATAATTATCAGAAGCATTTTTTGGATGTTATATAAACCCCAAAACATGGGTGTGAAGTTCCTTGACATTGATTTCTCAGATATTTTAAGTCATGTTATTCAAAATGAAGAACCATTGAGTTAACCACAATAGTTTTATAAGGAGCAATAAACATTGAATGACAAAAGAATAAGCAATAGGTTATACCATAAAAGATAGTGAGAGCTATTGGAATACTCATGTGATTTATTAAAAGAAAGGGGGAAAATGAAGCAGCACAGCTAAAAAGAACACACCTGCCACCAGGCAGGACCTGGCATTGTGAACTGGAAGAAGTTACGAGCACTACAAACAATTGAGCGGGTAATTCCAGGTGCCATTGGGACATTGAAGGAACAGATCCATATTATCCATTTCTGGTCGCCAACTATAGGCAGTTTTGTGTCTATCTCTACTCTGGAAAAGACAAGCACAGAAATTTCAGAATCAGTAATGCTTCAAAGTGCAAAACAAATTAGAAGATTTAAAGGAAACACAACAAGAAATTTTAGTCTACTGGCCTTGAACTACAACAAGTGTCAAGCTAACCTAATCCTCTTGAATGAGCAGCTAAAGACTAAACAAAATCCCAAAATCCCATTGTACCTTAAAAAAAAAAAAAAGAAAAAGAAAAAAGAAAGGAAAAGAAAAGCCCCAGCAAACTGTGTATAGCTTTTTAACCATTCATGTCATTGAGAATTCAACAAACCCAAAACTCAAGTATTGAAACAAGTACCATTCATGAAGATAAAGTTTGTTTAACCAACCATTTGAGATAGTGACGCTTGAAGCTTATATGTTAAAGCAAACCAATAGGAGGCCCCCAATAATAACCAATGAATCATAGAAGTAATGTTTGTCAAGATCAAAGATTAAAGATGAGTGAAAAAATAAAGTTTATTAGGGCAACACTTACTTATTGATGTAGTAACATGGTGCAACAAACTTTGCGCTGATCCGTGGATTTCCCTCATTAGCCCCAGCAAAGCCCCAAGGGCCGCTACCCTCCAACTTAAATGGCAAAGGCTTCGCTCTATCTCTCCTTCCTGTGACCTGTACATCAAATTCTTATGTTAAGTAATAATTTAATGTCTTAAGTTTTCAAAGTTTTAATTTCTGCCTTCAATGACAACAAGCATATTTTCCCTGTTAAACATTTACCAGAATCCAAAAAGGAATTAAGAAGTAGGTGGTCATGTACAAAAGACGAATTACCGACAAATATGCATAAAGTCTAAAAGGCACATTTGAGAGTGTGACAAGATTACTGAGAGCATGAAGTGCATAAACACACAAGTAATTTGTTCCTTGTGAAAAAATGAAATAATCTACAGCTAAATTTTTAACCGGAAATAATATCAAGGAAGAAAGAATTTTTTAGCCAACAGGAGAATGAGAGAGCAAGCCTATAGACATCTTCTAAAACCCTGCCAAATGCTTATGATTGTCCTGCACAGAAGATAAAAATACTAGGAAATGGATCAGTCATTGGTAATGCATATGCAGAATAAAGATAAGGAGTCATCTAATTTTTGTTGATCCCTAGCACTCACATTTGCAACTATATTCAACAGATAATTCAAAACACTGAGTTGATCTCCATCGAGATCCTTGAAGTTTACAAGTTGGTGCATGACAACTTTTCCTTTAGCAACTGGCAATCTTCTATAGTGTGTGCATAATTGTTTTACAACAGCAGGATGTTGTCAAATTGACTCCAATATGTGACATTTGTAACCCTTGATTCTCTTAACACTAAATATGGGCACTAAACTATGCAGTAAGTTCTTGAAACACCAAAGGAAGCTATAAATTTTTCTGGGTATTTAACGACAAGTCTTTACAATTACAATTCTTAGACTAGCATTTTTACCTTGTGATGAGCAAAATCAATGTGAGAAGGATCAGAGACATTCTCCATGAGTGTATCATAGCCATAGAACAAATCACGCTGAATTGTAACTGTTGAAAACTCAGGTCTATTGAAGTCATCAGGTAACCTAAACGATTAAAATAAAAATATGCGTGTTCATATAAGCATGGCATAATCAAATTCAATAATCCAATAATCATATAAACTTAATAAGAACAAAGAAATAAGAAAGGATTAATCACATAGGTGGCTTGGTGGCCTGAGCTCTTTCCCAACCATTTTCGTCTGGCCAAACAAAGAGAAGACCTTGGGACACCATTGTCGGAAATCTGGTTGCACAAGCCCTAGGGGACTTGACTGCACGAGATTCAGGACCTTCAGGCGAGGCCTGAGGAATCCTTGTGCAAGATCCACATCCATCAAATGACCATCCATGGTATGAACATTGCAAGTGCCCATTTTCATCAATCCTGCCTTCCTAAAAGACAAAAGGCAAGAACCTATCGATCAAGATCAACTCCATAAAACTACTTCCTCTCTTTGGCTGGCAAGAGATCCTGAGAAATCAGAAGCCAAACAAAGTATCCAACTTTTATTTTTATTTTTTTTTTCAACTTGCACCCAATGAAACAAATTTGCGTCCAACATTAGCTTTGATCAAACTATAGTAATTAACTTTGGAAACTCAAATCATTGAATGAAGTACCTCAATATAAGATATCTTTTTTAATTGTAGTAAATCAAAAGTATGAAATAGAACATAAATGAACCAAACTTGTAACTTCCAATTCATTTCTTCAATCGATAACCAAAAAAAGAGTATTCACATCTCTCATCGTAAATCAACCAAGGAAACCACTTCAATTGTGAACAATCATAAAGTTATAAACTTACAGATAAAGGAGCAAGCCTATGGGGACACTTGTCATCAAATGCAATCCATTCTTGATTGGCCTTATCAAACCAGAGAACTAACTCTCGACCTAAAAGCTTAAATGGGGTTGGCGACCTAGGGTCCAAATCTTCAACCAAAGAAACCGGGTACCAATGATCCCGCCAGGAGAATTTCGAATCAGAACTCTCCTCTTCACTCTCGAAATCAACTCTATACTCTTCTTCTCCATCCTCTTCTTTCTGTATAGATTGTGATGGTGATGGTGGTGCTGCCACATGTAGACGAGAGAAGTTCTGGGTTCTTTTTGGCAGTTTTTCACTAAAAAAATTTCTGTTAAACAAAAAGCTAGAGTCTTTGGAATGGGTTTGGTTTGTTGATGTTGGTGATAGTAAAGACTTGGGTATGCAAGAAGCAGAGACAATTAAAGCCATATTCGAGTAGTTTAATGATGATTTTTCTTCTTTTCTCGGTTTAGCTTATAGGAACTTTGCTGGTTTGTTTCTATTATGGGTTGTTTTTAGAGAGAGAAAAAACGGTAGAGTGAGAAAGGAGATAGGGGTTTGCGTGCAGGCTTCCACGAGTGTGGAAATATCTCTTACCACTTTCTAGACATGAAATGAAAACAAAAGCTTCTGACTTTGTAATGTGGCAGTGGAAGCAAGCAAGCAGTTCGTCGCAGGAGGAATTTATTTTTCTTGTGCGTTAGGAGAAATATTTAGATAGACTGGGTCCATCGCATCAATTATATACCCATTTAATAAAATAACGGGAATAAATTTTAATTTAGTTTTTAAACTTATTTAAAAAAGTAAAAAAAAGAAAGTCAAATTTGATCTTTTAAATTAATTTAATCCTTAAATTTATATAAAATAATTAAAAAATTCAGTTTTACTTTTAAAATAATTTAATCTCTAAACTTATTTAAAATAATTAAAAAATTATATTTAATATTTTTAATTAATTTAACTTTTAATTTTTTTATTATACTTATAATGCGAATTATTATATAAATATTTATTAAAAATGTAATTAAAATTAGATTAATTGATTTATTAAAAAATTAATTAATTATAAAATATAAAAAATTAATATATAAAGTATATATTTTTTTTAGTTTTATTGATGGTTTTAAATTTATAAACATGTATTAATTTTAATATTTTAAATTAACCTCTATTATTTAATAATAGCTTATAAAATTTATACATTTTTCATATTAAATAAATAAAAATTATAATGCATGTTTTATAAATTAATTGCATTATAAGAAATGATATTTTTATGTATTTTAAATTTATATTTATTTGTATTGAAAATTTTTAATATAAGTGTTTTTAGTATAAAATAAAAAGAGATAACAAGTCAATCATGTTAAATTAAAATAAATTATTAATTTTTAAAAATCGAAACAAATTTAGGAATTAAATTGACTTAAAAAGTGAATCGGATTTTTTTAATTATTTTATACAAATTTAAAGATTAAATTGACCCAAAAGGTTAAATTTGATCTTTTTTATCTTATTAAATAGATTTAAGGATCAAATTGAGATTTATTCTTAATTTTTTTTAAACCTATCAAATTTTTTTTAAACATATCAAATTAAAAATTTTATACAAATTTATACATTAGTAATAGACGGAACAGCGCCTATCAATTTTAACACGTCGACGGCAAGTGATCGCCAAATTTAATCTTCTCACTGGCTACAATTTCACTCAGGCCATTGTCCATGACGTGTCAAGTTTCTGTCCGTAGATAATGCCGACGAAGATGACTCTAATGTACAGATGGATGGCTTTACAACCACAATTTTGGAATTGAACAGAACAATAATTGACTAAATCAAGTACTTTTACCAAAGCTTAGGCATTGTTTGGTTGGAAACAGGAAGGCGCAACTTGCCTTCAAATTTTTTTTTGTGAATTTATTTTTATATTATGGATTGAAAATTGTGGAATTTATAAAGATAAATAAAAAAAGAAAGTAAAATAACATGTAATAGAATATATTAATTTTGATTTATTTTAGAATTAATATAAAAAATAACTCATAATTAAAATTCATGGATATATTAATTTATTTTAAATAATTTTAAAATCATATAAATTATCGTCTTATCAAATTATTAATTCTCTAACATCATAATTAATTAATTATATTTAATTTAATTTAATTAATAAATAATTATAAATTCAATTTATTTTTAAATAAAAAATATTATGGCATCACTTTTTTAGAATCCTCCGCGGTAGTATCAAGAGAAATATATATATATATATATAGAGAGAGAAAACTATTATTAAGATAAAATAAAAATAATTTATAGAGAGAAATATTTATACGAAAAGAAATTAAAAATGTATATTTAAAAATAACGGTATATAATTTTTCTAAATATGTGATTTAAAAAAAAAACTTTTCTCTACTAAAGAAAAGAAAGAAATTTGCAAAGATAAAAGAAAATTATAACTATCTGTTTACCTGCTGTAGTAGTAAAGGCTTAGGCCTATAAAAACGTTATAAAAAGACAGTTTCTCCATTTATGCTACACAAAATTTTTGAATTCCGTATTATAGTAAAAACTTAGGCACTATTTGTTTTGTCTAATTTTTCATTTTTTAGAAACAATAAACAATTTTTTTATTATTTGTTTTATAAAATTATTTTCTTTACCTAAATCCAAATTATTTTGCTTTTCTTTTCATTCATAATATTAAAAATTACTCTAAGTTATCATATCATAAGAATATACACGGATATAAATATTGTATAATATCATAAACACATCAACATATACATAAATATAATTTATTTATAATTTTCAGTATATTAAATTTATCGTGTATATTAAATTTATTACTTTTATTATATATTGATAATTTTAACTAACATTGACAAAGTCAAAAGTCTTTAATTTAATATCAAAATAATAATAATAATAATAAATTTATACTTCAAATTTTAAATTTCAAAATGCAAAATGCATTAACAATTTATGAGTGATTTAAATAAATAAATCATATTAAATTTAAATAAAAAATAATAGGGAATTTTCAATGGAACTGAGATTAAATATTTTAGTAATTTAAATAAGTTTTGTTTACTTTTAAGAATAAAAAAAAATCAAAAAATCAAAAACTACAACCAAAACAAAAGCCTCAATTTTCACACGGAATTAAAATTTCTTTGATTTAATTCTATTTTCATTATGCAAATTGAAAAATAGAAAATTAAAATTCCTACTGAATTGTATTTACAAATGGCCAAAACTAAAAAATAATTGAATTGATGAAACTAAAGTGGCTCAATTGAATACATAAAGTAATTTGTTCGATTTGATTTACAAATCAGTTTCATCAGAAAAGTTACTATTTAATCCATCTAATTTAGTGAAACTAATTACTTAATCCTTGTCTCGTCCAACCCAAAAAAAAAAGGAAGAAGAAGAAGAAGAAGAAGAAGAAGCATGATTTCAATTAGCTGAAAAAACAAAAACAAAAAACAAAAGCAGAAGAAGGAACACAAGTCAAGAAAGCGACTGTATGGTAGAATGCATGCCTCTGATGCAGAAGTAGATGATTCAAATACCAAAATAAATGATAGAATGTAAATGTCTGTCTTACAGAACAGCCAAAAACGAGCTCAGAAAGCTTGTACTATAAAAATGTTTTATTTATGGTCAAATTCATAAATAGCCAACAGCAGGTCCCTCTTTTAGTACAGGGTTTAGAGTAATGAAGTCGAAATCCATCGCAGCCCACAATTCATCCTGGCAATAAATCTGTTGTTTTACTTTCTTCCTAATGCTTTCAATCACCTACTAGAAAAAACTAATAACAGAAAATACAAGATAATCTTGTTGAATATTCTAAGAATTAATCACACACGAGAAAAAAGGATTGTGTTAGGTTAGGCCTCTTCACTTCAGAAACATAGAAACACCAAAACCCATGAAAATTTCATGCTCAGCATTTATTCACTTTCACAGAGCACTTCCCAAGCTATTGCTCATTCATTCGAAATGTGATCAAAGAAGAATTCCTAGTACAGACTCCACAGGGTTTTTGACCATTTGTATTATACCAAAAAAAGGAGGGAAAAAAATTGAAAAAGAAATAGCATGATCATACAAGAACGTCGCGGAAAATTCACAAAAAGAGATTTGTATTTTTCTTACCTCCAACCCAACAACAATGATATAGAAAACTAGATCATTTCTTTGGGTAAGTATGATGGTCAGGTCCAATGTCACGTGATCCAGTGTTTATGTAAGGCCCTCGAAAAGTTGCTTGTGGTGGAAGTGGCTTTGATGAATCAATCACTGGCCTACTCCTAGATGATCTGTATAACACAATTTATATTATTGTAATGTATCAACAGGCATTAGACAGGGTAAATTCTCTGCAACATCAATTAGAAATTGAGAATGCAACATTTACTGACGCCATGTAAAAGGGAAATGCCATTCCTGCAGCAGCAAAAGCTAGTAAACCAGCTGCAACAATTACATTGCGCTCACGGGTCATTGAGATCAATGTCAAACGAGTAAAGGGATAATCTAGACAAAGAAGAACAAAAGGAAATTATCAATGCTATTATTTACTCAAGAATGCCATATGGAAGGTTGCACAATACAACTAATTCACCAAGAATGCTAGGAATAAACATCAAGATAAATTTACAGTTTCCAATTCCAAATTCAGTTTCTGACTTTGAAATTGCTTCCTTCTTTCTTTCAATAATTTGGCAAATCCATAGTAAAAATCTAACCGAAACTTCAAGGAAACGTTCTAGGCCTTAGGCCTCATGCCTCAGATCCAATAAAATGCTTAGCTATATATATATATATATATATAGGTATTTAACTACAAATAATAATTCATGAATGAGCTTATAGCTGTACAAATTACATAACCTTGAGAGATATGATAAGCAATAAGCAATTAATACTACATCTAAGGAAAAAATTTGCTCTAAAGTAGGTAAGAATTAGCTACCAAGATAATCATAATTTCAATTAACTAAAAAAAATAATAACGAAGGGGAAAAGGCTAATAGGAACTCAGTTACCTGACTGATGCGATGTCAAAAAAAAATTCTGAGTCAGCGAGTTAACGAGCTTGTAAGAGGATAAGAATCGTCAAATGTGGCGCACAAACAGAAATTTGTTGTTTCAGAAGACTGAGCTATTACAAAACATTGGGAATGAAGAAGGGAGGAGAAGAAGAAGGCGAATATAAAATTGCGTAAGCGCTGGGCCCAAACTAAAAATACTAACTTCGTCGGCTTCATCTATCAATGGTTCGGCCCAATTCATTTGCGGAGCGTGTGTCGTCTTTAGTATTTGGATTTGAATATTTGGTAATTTTGAGAAAATATTTATTCAATTTTTAATTAAAAAATCTAAGCTAGTTTTATAAAACTAATAAAAAGATGACTTTCATAATTTATTTAAAACTTAAATTGAAAATTCTAAATTTTATCAATCTTGGTAGAATTAAGTCTGATTGTGATTTTGACAATTCCCATCACCAATCATTATGAATGGCAACAAGGAAAAGTAAATGACGAGCAAAAATATATCATTTTATTTTTTATTGTTCATTAAATATTAAAATCTTATTTTCATACATGATCATTAAATATCGTGATATATATTATCATGATACATGATAATATAAGATTCCAATAATACTATATCATGGAACGATACATGATATTAAATATCATATATATTATCGTATTTCATTAATTAATACTATATCAAAATTAAAAAACTAAAATGAAACCAATAACTAGATGAGATTCCATCAGTACTCAGCATATGTAGTCGTATACTGAGAAACTTCGGCTCAGTTGCTTCTTTCCACATGTCTAAATTATGTCAGGTTCAAGCGATAAAAAGTTCATTTAATTATACGGTGTAAGGTAGGAAAATTTTCACTGCATGCTTCACCGAATTGCTTCTCACAGTCCAGAATTTGTCGGGCACAAACAATTCAATTATATACAATATTTGAGCAATGTAAATGAGTTACTAAAAGGTAAGCTACCATACCCGCATTTTGATACTTAAGGCCCTGTAATAATATGCGACAGCGACAACGCGACAACGCCACAACCGCACATACCATCAGGCAATAACAAAGAGCTAAATCAATCAAATTCCACCATTAGTTTTTGATAAACATCATCCAACGACATGCTAAAAGTAAACCATCATCGGTAATCAGGTGATGCGAATCACAAAAAATCATCAAAGACATGGTTAATATAAAGAAGAAACAAGAACCCTAAAAACGAAATTCTCCAGAGGAGAAAATTACAACACACTACTAGAAAATCCCAAATTATCCATATTCATAGAGTTTTACACCAGCGCATAAACCAAACTATTTTTTGTGTTTGACATATTCAAGAGGGTAAAAATAATCACTTAGCAAGCATATTTGGCTGAGCTTGATTCTCCTGCTGCTGCTGATAGTTGAGTGGCCTCCTGAAGAGCATGATGTGTGGCTCAGGGCGATGAATTGCATAGTGCACCCAACCACGGCTCTGTTGGACACCAATCGCACGCCATTCATTCTACACAAACAAATCAGAAACACAAACAATATCCTTTAGCATTTCAGAAGGCAAACTGAACAGCTGATATACTCAAAAACACCATTTAGAAAGAGCATCTTCTATATTGCTTACTATCCTCCAACGTTACATCTTAATATGAAAATTAGCAAAAGACAATCGCAAAAATACTAGCAACAAGAAAACCTAGTTATAAGACTCCTGAATCACATCATATTCCTCTTCGACCATGTTAATTCATATCTTTGTTTCAGTTATTTTTGTTAATTACTTTTTTTTTAACAGAACAGAATTGGTTTTTCATTTTGATCTTGAGTTTGATTTCTAATTTTACATGGAACTAAAAACTAGAGCTGCTCATTACTATTTGAATAATCTGAAATTTGAAGTATTAACCCAAAAGAAGAAATCGGCAACAACAAATTAAATTTAATTACATCCAAAAAAAAAAAAAGGAAACTCACTATTTACCAATCAACCAGAAAATTCAAACTAGGAAAATGAAAAATGAAAAAACAAACACCAATCGACTCACTTCAGAGAGAAGCCGATTTTTGGGCACAAGTTTGGCGACTTCAGGAGGGAGCACCACATGCCTGTACGAACACCATTGTTGACAGAATCACAATCCAATCAACACTAAAAAACTCAAAAGAAAAGAAAAAAAAACAAGAGAGCAAGGATCGAAATGGAGAAATCAAAACGACAGTGATTAGTATTATCAATACCTGTACTCGAAAGTGTCATCGAAATACTTCTCAGAATACTGGATCTGACCCATTTTTACTAGGGCTTTTGTTTAGAATCAAATTAGACTTTCGAGTCAGTTGTTCGAATTTCTTCAGAGATTTTTTCTGTATAAGAAACGAAAAAATTCCAAATCAAGAAGCAGAAACCGACACGAAATAGAATCGCAAGTAGACCGATCAATAAGCAGAGAATTGAAAAGGACAAATCGTACCTTACAGAGGGGGAGAGAGAGAGGGTCAGAAATGAAAAGAGTGAATGAAAAAACAGCGGAGAGATATATCGGTTGTGATATTAAGCGGACAATAGCGTAAATAGAAATGATTTATTGGGGCATACAGTAAATGTGGTTTCCAAAAAAAGGATTAATTTAATTTGAAAATGCAAAAGGCATAAGATTTTTGAATTTCAAAATTTGAATACCTCCCGCTTCTAGCTTTTAATCAATTTTGATGGAACCAACCTAATAATCACCCTGACTGAATATATCAAACAAATTTTAAGATAAAAAATTAAATCAAATCGGATAACATATAGATGTAAACAGAAGTCAAATTGACCATCTGAATATTTTTAAATTTACCTTTTGAATTTAATGAAAATGAAACTGAATTAAAAAATTAATTTCTCCGGACTAAAATAAAATGAAAATTTTAAAATGTTTTTTATTTTTCCAAATATTGTTTACACAACATTTCAATTCCTTTTTTTTTTTTCAATATCCTTTATACGAAATTCTACTTTTCCTTGGAGCTGTACGGCTCCTCTAGAACTTTCTTTTATTATTTTAATAATATATTTTTTTTGTAATATGCATGAAATAATATTTTCCTTGTTTACTCTCTTTATCACATTACATTCAAAGTATACATCAGAAACAACGAATTATTAAGTAGATTAAATATAAAAATATTTTTGACGTATAAAAACTGATTATAATATTAATTAATATACCTTATAAGTAAATGCTTCAAGAATTTCTAATCCCAAATCGAGAGCATAATAAGTTTAGGTGAAGAGGAAGAAATACACGTGCCAAAAAGACCATTTACTTTGGTTCTATATTTTGCTTCCCATTGATCCACGTGCCAAAATCAAATATCAACAAATACAATTCCATCATGTGGTGGTTAACATTCAAGCAAAATATAAAGTCCAAAAGAATTTCCAAGAACAAAATTAAGCTTCCAAAATCTATTCAACTACTTCAAAACTTTGCTAGTCAACAGCCAAATCTGTTGCTCCTTCAAAACTTGTACTCCTGTATTTATCTCTATTAAATGTGCCTATGGCTATGAATGATCACTTCTGCACTTTTCTTCTACAAAAAGAATTGTAAGCTTCATCTATAACATCATCTACATCTCCTGTACACTACTACACTGCAAAACAGATCCTGTACACAAGGAAAAAGACTCCTTAAAAATTCGCTTCCCCCTCTTCAACAAAAAGCATTCACATCCCTCAAATATTTAACCACCTTCTGGTCGACCAACAATCCGGCACTTAGGGACTGATTTTCGCAGCATTGCCGTCCCTTGAAAGACCATCATTTGATATTCTTTCCTAAATTTTATAAACTGCAATAAAAGATTGTATATGTTAAACATAATGTATAAATGCGATGCCTATAAATGTTCATAGCTACAATTCTTGTAAATTACAGAAGAGATTGTCCAAAAGTACTAGGATATTAGTACAGAATACATGTACTATGCAAAACATGATGACATGCACACCTCTTCGTGGGTCAATTTGTCAAAGCCAAATTTATTTGTCCAAATAGATTCAGCTTCTTCTGCTGCAGGAAGCACAAGATTTTTTACGTTGAGAAACCCAAGTAGCTTCTCAAGGCAATCAAATAAGGCCTGAAAGTATCCCTACAGATTTAAACAGACCATTTTAGTCTGAAATGAAATATCCTCAAACATGCACAGACAATGAAAAAACATATTAAGGGTGATACAAGCAACACATATATCATATCACCTGTCCTTGGGCTTTGGTACTAGTTGCAACCAAAGGAAGTTCTGCCATTTCCGCCCCAAAAAACCTAATGATTGCAGAAGACACAACCACTTTGCTGCATAAAGCGTACAAGTAATTAGTATTTGTTCAAGATATTAGGGCAAAAAAATTCATTCAAGTTTCTTACTTGACAAGCAATATGGCACAATACATGCCACCCAGGTCCTGTCCTTGGAGGTTCTCTCTACAAAAACAAATTAATACAATCATTCACCAGAAAATGCAATGCGGCACAAACAGTAATAATCACATAGAAAGAAACAAGTGCATATTATTGCTTACCCAAAAACCATTGCTGGGATGAGGTCACGGTCAGCTTTGCTAGAAGTTCCAGTTACATAAATAGGATCAAAGCGTTCCTATAAACATCAAAGGGATGGAAAATAATTAAAAAAATAAAAATTAAACTCTAAATAACAATATGACATTCTCCTAAATAATATAATTGAAAGGAATATATCAAAATTACACAGGATCAAACAGCAAGCAGCAGATGTGTAACCTCCTTGTGTAGCTTTTGACTCAAATTCAGCAATATGAAAACTTTTATTAAAACAACGACAGCATATTCGTTTCTTATTATTTTCAAACAGAGAGTCTTAGTATAGCAAAAGTCCAGTCACCCACATGGTAAATAGCAAGGGCTTCAGATAACAATGCTGCAGTGTCACCAGAAGGATCAATTTTATCATTAAGAAGCCTCCACCTCACATCAATGCCACTCCTAATAATTGAACTGCTTTCTTCATGCTTCTTTTCCCCAGTCTCTGAATCATGTCCCCCATGCTTCTTTCTTATAACATCTAGGCAAGAATCTGGAAGCCTCTCTTCTCCACGAGCAACCAATCTATGCAAAGCACAATAAATTTTGCTGCATTCTGTGCAACAGAACCAATTCCCTTTAGGCAACTCCTGCAGAACAAATTATATCAATATTTCTTTATTTAATAAAAACTCGATCCCAGAAACTTTTGAATGATAAAAACACAAAATTGCGGCACCTTTAGATCCTCCATGTTTTGATCCTTTAAACAGCCAACATGAAACTCCCTCTCACACTAGAGAAATTCAGCAGAAATTAGAGCAGGTAATTTTGTAATAAAATTAGTAAACACCATGGTTAGAAAATCAAAAAAATGTTACAAGTGCAGATACAATATAATATAACAAAGAGTACCTGGTCGCAAAGTAAAACAGTACGAGGACCAAATGACTTGGCAAAATCATGGCCTCTGCAAAGATAAGGGTTATATTAAAAAACTACACTTGAAGCAACACATAAAACAGTGTGCCAAAAAAAATAAAGAATTCACAACTCAGGCCTGAGCAATGCATTCAGACATCAAAGGGCCCAAACCAACAAAAGAACATACACAGCGACTCTGTGCATCAAATTTACCAAATCAAAGGATTTATACTGAACTGATGTTGTGCCACCAAGTATCAATTAAATCTACCTACAGCTCTAATAAGACAAAACAACATCAAATGCAAGTGCAATCTAATATTAACTGTAGGATAACTTAGGTATTATATGTTTAAACAAAGAACAGGAGTCAAAATAAGAGGTAAAGGAATATGCATTCACATTCAACATGGTGAAATAAGAGAACCGCACCTGCATAACACGCATCCACCAAATTCAGAATCGAGCGTTTTGACAATACGAATGCACCGCCTTGTTATTTGTTCTATGGGATCAACTCCTGCAACTCTTCCTGCTGCTATTGCATTAGCATTACGCTCCACAAACTTTTCTTTTTGGAAGTTGTTCAAGCAAAATTTGCAATTCCATTTACCCTTTGGAATTTCTGGTAGAGAAAGACACTCTGCAATTGAAATCTAATTAAACGTCAAAATAACCAAAACAGGGGATGATAATGAACCTGAATGTTCACGGATAACCATGCTGAATAAGTGTAAAACTACAATGCAGAATTGCCTTCATGGAAAACCTAGGTACCCAATTTTGAGCATACTTCATTAAATTGGATCAGGAATTCAATTTATGAAGCCAGACAAAGACACATACCATTAGAATAACATTAACATAATTATATATCTAATTATTTATTGATGTATTATGCCTATTACTACTCATGTCTTTTAACAAATTCAGAATACAAAGGTATAATTTACCCAACTGGTTAACAGTTAAATAAAAATGATACATATATATATTAAAACAATCCCAAACATAGACTTCGAGGATCAAGTCTTTAGTTGGGTCATATATTTTATATGTTGCAAAAAATGTCTTCTAATAACCTGACATGGACAACTCAGGTCTTCATATTGTAAGATTGAAATCTTGTAATGATAATTTCAACAATAGTTGTTGATTTACAATACGGTACAACGGCAATGCATTAGACCCTTTTTTCCATTTCTTCTCTCATTCCATTCCATATTTGCAACTCAAAATGACGATGAAGATGATAATAATAATAATAAGAAGAAGAAGAAGAATATTAATAAAAGATTGGCAATATCAGTTACTTGACAGAATCCTCATTAACTAAACCAGCAATTCAAAAAAAATAAAAAAAATCATACCAAAATTCAAATACAATATCGTAGTATTTCTTATTAAAAAATTATTTCAACCAAAAATTCATTAAAAAACATTCATCCTTGATTAAAAACGAAGAATGCTAATGTAAATAATTGAATTATTGAAACAGTAAATGCAATTAATTAATTTCGAATATAAAGAAAACAATACAAAAGAATATTAGAAATAAATTAATTCAAAATGTTAAACATGTACATTATTGTTGATTTTAAGCGCAATAATGTTTTTAAAATATTTATACCATGAGAATATGTTTCTACTGATTCTTAAATAATATAAGAAATTTCCTAAATTTTTTTACGATACTTCCACACTTATGCTTGTGATGTCATATTGTTGATCTAAATAAAAAGATTCATGGTTTGCACACAGCTTAAATAGAGCTAACAGATACCAACAAGAAGTTTCCCATCTATTTTCCTTATGGATGACAACCATAACTTTCCTTGACAAATAGTTATCACTCTCCAAATCATCTTTCTCCTACGAAAAGCAAGTCACAACTCTCTCATTTCACTCTTCCACACCTACACCAGGCCCAAGGTACTGTCACCTTACAGAGTTGCATCAGCTCACAGATTATAGAGTTGCAATTGGTCATGGATTAATATCAAAATTAGATGCATACACAATGAAATAGAAACACTCAAGAAATGAACTATCATTTCAATACAATTGTTGTCTCTTCTTCAATGGTGCTTTCCTTTACTGCAAAAAGATATTACACTTTCTTGTTTTTCTATAAATTTCCTTTTCTACCTAACAAAGCAATGTCAATAGTGGATCTTTTATTCAACTATCGTACTCTCTGTATTTCAGTTCATCTTCATTATGCAAATGTAACATATTAGAAATCATTTGCAAATAAGCAATACACATGCACACCTTTGTGATAAGACCTTGGACATGTATCGCAACACAAAAGATTCCCGCCATCTTTGCAAATCTGGCAGAGATCGTCATTTTCATGAGTAGAAAACTTCCGATTTTTTGATAGTGACAATGCCAATTCATGAAGAGACACCCCATTAGATGTGTAAATATGTAGATAGCTGCTCAAAAAAAAATGCAAGTAAGAAATTAAGGTTAAATAAAATAGAAAGGCAAACAAAAAACTTATTACGCAATTTCTAATTGCTTCAAATTGAAAAGTAGGCAATCCTGGTGAATGCAGGTCTTGCCATTTAAAACATGCCAACTGGTAAGCAACTATAAGTTTTTGATTACTGATTAATATAGTGAAGTATCAATGGCAGCATCAGTTTGGACATAAATAAAAGATTTTACACAGATAAACTCACGGTTTTCGACGTGATGCCCAACCAGCATGGGATTCAAACTGGGAGGGGCTGACCTGCTCATTAAATGTCAAGAAATCACTCTCTAACAGAATATCCAACAAAGAAACAAATCCAACAGAAGAAAAAAAAAATACCTCAGCATTGCAGCAGGAACAAAATATGCCAAAACCCTTCTTGTAACCAACCAATAGTTTCTGCCCAACACATTACAACTCAGCAAAAATAAATTTGAACCAAATGCATAATAAATAGACCTCACATCACCGTAGCAACACCTGTCCTCGAGAATAATAAGCAACTTCAGTTCCATCAGGTAAGACATCTTCTTCAAAAACCAATTTATGCATCCGCAAATCCCTATTGAAAAATACATGGAACGACCAATTACTTAGACCTTTGTCTGGATTATGAACACTAGACACCGATAAAAATTAAATAAAAAATAGTTAATATAAGAAAGCAAGATGAATCCCAGATATTAGGAGAAAGATGAAAAAGAATACTTTGTTGTAAGTCTCCCCTGATTCTTGCTTCGTGATGTGCTGCACTTTATTGCACTTTCAGACGACTTTGGAAGAGGAATTTGTTTTGGAGTTCTGCAGCAAAAGAACAGAAAAGATAAAATAAAATTTCCGTATCAATAATTTTATAAGATACAAACTAGAAAACGACCAAAGAGTTCCAGCCTATAGCAATTTACTTTCAAACACAAACACCCAGTTTTCTATGTGCACAAGTATCTCTATAGCTAAAAACACAAATCCTGATTACAGGCAAAGTTCTCATTAGGTTCAACAAAATAAATGTCCAAACAGAAGATAAACTAATTAACAACTTCAAAGATAGCAAATCATACGAAGACACGGTGATCTATAATACAAATATTATCAAGTAACTAAGACTAGGTGGAGCCATAACTGCAGATGATATTATAATAATTAAAAGCTAAGGAAGGAAAATGTGGACTTTGCTTTCGTATATGATCAACATCTACTGAAGAAGACATAGGCAATTACTAATTACATATGGATCCCTATGTATAAGGAAAAGCAAACAAGTTTATGTGTCACCCGATTATTAACTAATGTAATATAAAC
This sequence comes from Jatropha podagrica, assembly GCA_947857235.1. Taxonomy (NCBI): domain Eukaryota; kingdom Viridiplantae; phylum Streptophyta; class Magnoliopsida; order Malpighiales; family Euphorbiaceae; genus Jatropha; species Jatropha podagrica. Next base: position 99,093 of record CANUEP010234021.1, read on the forward strand.
ACAATCACTCATATGTCACCCGATTCTTACTGATTCGTAACTATTTATGTGTGATCATCAAAGCAGAGGATAAAGTGCTGCATACCCTTTGTCATTATCTGTCGTTACTGGCATGCCAGCTTGAGAATCTTTAAATCCAATGCATTGGCCACATAACACCATTGATTTTCCAGTGCCAGTCCCAACAATAGATCCTACAAACCACCAAAGATTCCACCAACATTTAACATCTGATATTGAACCGTGCAGGAAGAAATTAAATTATAACAGAGATTATGAAAAAAAACCTCTGCAATTCAGACAGAAGATAGATTTCTGCAAAGATGAACAACCACTAGAAAGCCTCACAGCTGCATCCAAACTCTCCAATGATGCATCCTTGCAAGCATTCATCACATCACGAAGTGTGTTCCCATTCTCTAAGTAAATATACTCTGGTGGACGTTTATTTGAACTGCCAGCATGCAACTCAAATAAAGCAGGTGTAACAACCTAAATTTACAATCCAGGAACAAAGTACTCTCAATAATTCAATCAAATAACGTTGCTCGATTATACAAACAGGATAATAACATTTCAAAAGTATACAAGTTACTCACTTCTTGTCCTTTGCAAACGCGACAAAAACATTGAATCCCAGATCCCTTGATAACTCCCCACAACCCTGCCTCTCCAGGCCCCCTCGCCTGCAATTAGAAATACTCCTCGCTAAGAATTCAAACAAGACCCAACCAGAAGTAATTCTTATCAATTATTACGGGAACGATGAATGACTCGTACCTTAGAACGCATGTACTTCACTTTCAGTCCCTCCAATATACCTGAATCAAGAAGATCCTTCAATTTTGTAGGGAACTTCCTTGATGAATCAATCCTCAACATCTTTGAAAGCCCAGCAGATGAACCACCTACATGATCAGCCCCACTTGAAATCCCTTTCCCATTATTCCCTTCTACACCATCTTTAGAATTGAACTCTTTCACTGTCTCTGTTTTTGGCTTCAGCAATGACCTGGTAAACCTCCTAAGAGACTTCTCCTCCACCTTAACAGTTCTATCATTTATCAAAACTGGCAATGGTTGTATGACAACCCCCTTGCTAGTAGCAAGAATTGCAGAAGACAAGCTAGCCCCTTCTTCACATAAATTGTTCCTGTCGCCCTTTAATTCAGAATCACAGTTGCTTTCTAAAAATCCATTTACAGTCACCTTCTCCAGTTCTTTCTTTGGATGCTCTTCCATTAAGACTGGCACCGACCCACTTGTTCCTTCCCCACATGTATGATTCCTATCACCCTCTTTCGAACTTTCATCAATTTCGTCCACGATAACCTTATCGAAGGTATTACCATGGAATTCTTCCACTGTCTCTGCTTTTGGCTTCAGCAACGACCTGGTAAACCTCCTAGAAGGCTTCTCCTCCACCTTACCATCACTACCCTTAACCAAAACTGGCGATAATTGTATATCAACCCCTTCGCCGCTAGCAATAATTGCAGACGAAAGGCTAATCCTTTCTTCGCATATAATGTTCCTGTCACCCTTTACTTCAGAATCACTGTTGCTTTCCAAAATCCCTTTTACTGTCGCCTTCTCCATTTCGTTCTTTGAATCCTCTTCCATTAAAACTGGCACCAACCTACTAGTTCCTGCCTCACACATGTCATTTCTATCAACCTCTTTCGAACTATTCAAGGTACTCTCATCTTTATTATTGAACTCTTCCACTATCTCTGTTTTCGGCTTTAGCAATGACCTGGTAAACCTCCTAAAGGGCTTCTCCTCCACCTTACCATTATTACCTTTAACCAAAAAGCGCGATGATTGTATATCAACCCCTTCGCTGTTAGCAACAACTGCAGATGGCATGCTAATCCTTTCTTCACATATATTTTTCCAGTCGTCCTTTAATTCAGAATCACTGTTGCTTTCTAGAACCAAGTTTATTGTCACCTTCTCCATTACGTTCTTCGAATCCTTTTCCATTAAAACTGGCGCCGACCCGCTAGTTCCTTCCTCACATTCATGATTCCTATCACTGCCTTTAAAACTTTCATCCATTATAACCTTATCCAAGCTATTCTCAAGTTTAGCATTGAATTCTTTCACTCTCTCTGTTTTTGGCTTTAGCAATGACCTGGTAAACCTCTTAAATGGCTTCTCCTCAACCTTACCGTTAATATCATTAACCAAAATTGACGATGATTGTATTTCAACCCCTTCGCTGTTAGCAACAATTGCAGATGACTTGCTAGTCCCTTCTGCACATACAAAGTTACTGTCGCCCTTTACTTCATTATCACTGATGCTTTCTAAAACCGTCGCCTTCTCCAGTTCGTTCTTCGACTCCTCTTCCATTAAAACTGGCACCAAGTCACTAGTTCCTTCCTCGTATGTATCATTCATATCACCCGCTTTTAAACCCTCATCCATCATAACCTTATCCAAGCTAATCTTGTCCTCTAAATCCTCATTATTCAAGGAATTTGGTAATAACCCACCAGGCCTTTCTTCACAATCACCATTCCTATTAACATCATTTCTTTGCATGTCCTCGCTTATTACTGGCTTTTCGAAATCATTTTTCTTCTGTGTCTCTTCTACACACATTGAAGCAACTCCATTATCCTTCTCTTCCACCATCTCGAAATCTACACCATTGATTTCCCTTCCTAAACGAGGAACCGATTCAATCAACCCAATCTTTGCCTCCTCATCTCCACTCCCTAGTTCTACCAAATCACTTTTCGCCTCCTCTTCCTTCACAACCTCCACTTCCTCTTCACAACCCACAACTTTCTCCTCCAAATCTCTCACTTTTTCCCCTTTCACAGACTCCTTTGAGCCACTAGCCTTCAATTTTTTCTTGTTATTAGATCTCTCCGCACTTCCATTCGTTGCGGAGGCTCCACTCTGAGCCCGTTTAGCACGGGTCCGACCTAACGAACCAGATATCTCCGAGAGAGCCCTGAACGCAAACTCAAACTCCCGTTTTAGACCTGGTCGAACCTTGGCCACCAGCATATCCTTGACGTCCGTTCCGTTCGCCATATATGGGATCAGATGGCGTTTCCAATTTCCTTCTCAAACGCAGAAGGTTGTCTTCAGATTGGGGTTTGAATCACCTCAGAAAATATTCATTATATTTGCCCATGAATAAATTATATACGAATACAAGTAAATGTGTCTGTATACGATTTTGGATTGTATTGAATTGAAGAGGAGAATCTGTACGGATTTTAGTAACTGAAATAGAAAAGTTTAGGGTTAGAGAAAAAATAGGATAGTTACGAGGAACGCAGACGTCAGTTTTCGTTTTTCTGAGAAGAAAAACAGGAAATTTTAGAGAGAGAATGAGAATGTGGGGTTAGAGAGAGAAACACACAGAGAGAGAACGGAAGCTGCCTCTGTTTTTAATAGAATGACGAAATTGCCCCCTACTTGAATGAAACCGGGTTTGGCCTTGTAGTTTCTAATTTTTTTCCTCATCGAGGTCTGCTTTCTTGGTTTATTCTGACACCAGCCCATTGGACTTCAGAGTTTAACATTAGAAATTAATATTTTCTCCTTTGTTCCATTTGGAATTTCAGGTTGAGTAGATGCCATTATGCTACTGCTAGAGAAGCCTTTGTTCTAAAAGGGCCTCTGCTAGGGAATAAGGATCACGTAGGTATGCCCCTAAAGGATTTTTTTTTTTTTTTTTCACAATCAAAAAATATTACGTGCAAGTTTTGAAGTTATAAAAATACGACAGATGATCGAAGTTGGAACGAAATTTAATTAAAAAAAATACATGATGTTAATTTATTTTTGATTAATATATTTGAAAAAATTTATTTATACATTTGTGTTTTCTTTAAATTGCAATTGATTTGAATTTACGAAAAAAGAAAAAAAAATACTATGTTAAACGAGTTGAAATTACTTTATTGATAAATGAACAAATTCAAAAACAACAATCTAATTAAAGCATACAAATTGCAGGAAAATCGGAAAAAATAACAGAAAATACCTCTTACAGGTTAATTAGAGGTAGTTTTGTTAATAATAATTAAAATAAAACTCAATTTAGTTCCTGAATTTAGACTTTAAACTTAAAAAAAAAGTCATATTTAAACATTTTGAGCTAATTTAGCCTTTGAACTTATATAAAATGATTAACAAGATCTGAGTGCATTTTTTAAGTCAATTTAACCCTTGAACTTGTTTAATTTTTTATAAATTAATAATTAATTTAATTTAATATAATTTACTTTTTATCTCTTTTTGTTTTACATTAAGAACATTTCAATTAAATTTATTCAATACTTGTGAATATAAATTTTAAATCTATAAAAATACCATTTTTTATAATATAATAAATTTATAAACATGTATTATAATTTTAATTTATTTAACATGAAAATAATTTTATAAGCAGTAACGTAATAATACAAGTTAATTTTAAAATGTTCAAATTAATACATATTTATAAACTCAAAATTATCAACCGAGATGAAGAGAAATACAATATACTTCATATATCATTTTTTTATATTTTATAATTAATTATTTTTTTAATAAATTAGTCAACTCGATCCTAATTATAATTTTAATAAATGTCTATACAATGATTTTTTTTCCATTATGAGTACAATGAAAAATTAGAGATTAAATTAATTTAAAATGTTAGATATTATTTTTTAATCATTTTAAATAAGTTCAAAATTTGAATTGGCCTAAAAAATGAAATTTGATCTTTTTAACCGTTGTATACAAATTCAAATGTTAAATTGATCTAAAAAATCAAATTTGAGTTTAGGATGCCAATTGAATTTTTTTTTTTCTTTGTTTTTTTAAAATTTGACTTAGATATAAACATGGTATACCACTTGACTTAGTTAAATGAAATTTAGAAAGAATCCAATACTAATTTTATGATAAAAAAAATAACATATCATATAATATTTAATGCTTCATAAATACCCTTATTAATAATAAAGATAGCGTTTTGAATTGGTCAAAACGGTAAAAACTGGTTTTAAAGTTATTGTCAAACCGCACATTGATTATACTAGTTATTAACCGCGCTTTGTACACGAAATATTTATATGTTGTTTAAATAATTATTGTTTTTAAAAATATTTAATGTTCAATATAAAAATTTCAAAAAATAATTAATGTTTGCACTCTCATATTATGCACAAATAATTATAGAAATTATAATTTAATCTAAAAGAATCATACACCTTGAATTTTTTTTATTTTAAAAATCTATAATATATATATATATATATAAAGTACAAATGAGGAAAGATTGAATTTCTAAAATGTCTCTTATAAACTTTCAATTTAATTACTAACAATAAAAATAAGTTAGTCATTTGTCAATTAGAAAATTTTTTAATTTTATTGATATTTTTATTCTTATTTAAATCTTAATTCTATTAGAAAATTTAATATAATCATATTCTAATTATGATTTCAATTTATTATTTTTATTATATCAATATTAATTAGAAATTTATTATGCTATACTACTATATATATGTTTAGTTTTAATTATTTTTTATTGTCAAGAATTATTACTTCAAATTTCTGCTAATTTAAAATTATTAAGTTTGCAATCGTATTTTCTTTTTATGGTAAGTATTAACTCTATCTTTTCATAAATTAATAAAATAATTTTTATTTATATTTCTTATGATTTAGTAATGCCTTCAACTTTTTTGTTTGTGTTTAGAGTTATAAATTTATAGATTTATAAATTCGCTATAAACTTGATAAAAGTTTTTACTTACAGATTAATAACAAAATTTTTTCCGTTTCTAACATTATAATCTAAATTATTTTTTATTGATTAACAAATTATGTTTCATTATTTTTCTATTGCTAACAGTTTATAAAAGGATTATAAATGGATTAGCAACGAAATTTCTATCCGGTGCTAAATTTATAACTAAAATTGATAACTTATTTTATAAACCTAAAACTCATTGCATAGTTCTTTTGTGTCGCATTTTTTAATATGTATATTCTTCGTTTTCTTCCTTCCTTTATTTTATATTTTATTAATACAAGTTTAAATTTTATTTGAATTGTAAGATTAATATTTATAACGGTAATGTATTTTATTTTTAATTATTTCGATGGAACCATAAGAATTTTAATATTCTAATTATAATATGATAAATTATTTTTTTTAGTATAAGGGAAAGAGGATTCGAACATGAATTTACTATCAAGTCGTATATGCATTTATCATTAAACTATGTCTTAATATGTATAAATCATAAATTTTTTACTGGAATAGAAATTTCAAAATTTATTTATATTTTATTAATTGATTGACAATATCAATAATGATAATTTATTCACATCCTAATTAGAGAATATTGGGTTCGTAAAATGTCAATATTAAGTTCATTAATTGATAAAAATATCATTGAAGACTTTAATTTTATTGGTTAAAAAATAAATGTAGTTTAATTATAATAGGTTATGTTAATTTTCACTTTGAATCTAAATTCTATTAGAAAGTTTAATCCAATTCTAAATAGAAAATTATGCAATATCTAAAAAATAAAATAAAATTAAAAATTGTAATTGTAGTTTTTGACATGATTAAAAATACATATATATAAAATTTATTATCTATAATTTATAATTGTCAATTTTATCATATGAAAAAAGAATGTAACGTGATAATATTACAATATCAATTTTTTTATGCAGTGATCATAAAATATTTCAATATCATATTTAGTTCCATTCTAATAATGATATCCATTTATTATTTTTATTATATTATTATTATAATGTACTTCTTTTGTAATTAGAATTTTGTCCTATCATAACACTATATATATATAGTTTTAATTGCTTTTTACTATTAAAAATTTATTATTTTTTACTATTAAGAATTACTACATCAAGTTTTTGCTAATTTAAAATTTTAGACTTTGCAATCATATTTTTTTATTGCAGTAATTATAATTTTATTATATGAATTGATATCGTAATCTCTGTATTTAGTGTTGTATCTATTGTTAATCATGTATTGATTTTATATTTTAACTCCATCTATTTAAAAATTAATAGAATATTTTTCATAGAAAGTCATTATCTTGAGTCAAATATGATATTTTAAAATAAAATGATCTACGGCAAAAAAAAATTATTGAAAATACTATATATTATTATTTGCATAAAATAAAAACTAACGCATTGATTATGTTAAATAAAATTATACTGTAGTTCTAGTCTATTAAATTAATAAGCATAAATTATATCTATACATGTTGTTAATTGATTTAATTAATAGAAACATAAATTAATAATTATATTTTATCCCTTATTTATAAGAATTTTAAGATTATAAAAAATTAAAAGAATAAATGATAGTTAGATTTTTTTAAAAATTTTAATTTTAAATCTAATTTAAATTATTTTATCAATTAAAAATGTTATTATATTTTAACTATATTATAAATAAAAAAATTAATAAAAAATAAATAACAAGTAGGATTAACGAGTACAAATATGTATAACGAAAATTCAAAAAAGATAATAAGAATAAAAAAGTGAATAATAAATATGAGCAACTATCATAAATAAATCTTAATTTTTAATTTTATATAAAATATAATAAAATAAAAAACATAAAAATTCAAAATATAGATGTAGATAATATAAATACCTTTTATGCAGCATAGTGGAGTCCAATGCTGTAATGCTTAGCAAGTTCAAGTTTGGAAATGTTTCCTGATATGGAATCTCAAATCGGTAAAATGGAGATCTCCCACCAATGATGTTGGTACTATGGACAAGATTAATTAGGAAAAATACAGGTGTTATATGAATGGATTTACTCATGGATGAGAAACTCTTCAATGGGCAATTATAAATTTCTTTAATTTTCTGTATTTTGAGGACAGAAAATTTTTAGATATAATTATTTAATATTTTAGATAATAAAATTAAATTCTAAATGATAAGATTAATATTTTAAATATAAGTGATTAAGGTATTTAATTTTTTTAATATATTAAATGTTATTTTTTATTTAAATAAAATAAAAAACAATTCTATAATTTTTTTAAAAAATAAATCTTTATTTTTTTGTCTTTTTCTCGTGCGTTCAACTTTTTTAAAAAAAAAACAATACCCACTAATTATTATAGATAAACTATTTTTGTCGCTTCTCTCGATTTTAGGAAAAAATTTCTTGAAACTATATTCTCTTTGTTTTTTCTTTTATTTTTGCACATACCCTCTGCTTCTTTTTCTTTTGATTTTACACACATTCACTTGCTACATACACTCACGTATATATAAGCAAAAAATGAAAAAGATCAAGAAAATAGGTGTAATAGCTCACGTATTACATCTACAAAGAAAAAAAGATTAAAGAAAAATTTAATAGACGGTGTCCACTTGAATGAGATTCTGCCAACAATCAAATCACTAAAAAAAATACATGCACACATTATATATTACAAATTATTTAGAAACTAAGAGCCCGTTTGGAACAAATGAATTCCACAATAAAATTTAAAATTTTGTGTTTAAAATGAAAAAAATATATAGATTTAAATTCTATGAATTGAATTCCATGAAATTAGATTAGCTTAATTCAAATCCTATTAAAATTATTGAAATTTGTAAATGAATTCCACATATTAACCTACTAACATTTACATTGACTAAACTGTTCGTTCACTCAAATATTATTAATTAAACTGTCCTAATTTATTTTTTTTAATATTTTTTTAAAGAGTGTGAAGTTTCTATTATATATGACTAATCTAAATGAACTTTTAATTTTGAATATATTTTAGTCTATTAATAAAAATAAAATTTAAACATTTGCAAGGACATGAAATTTAAAATTTAATTAATTAATTATGGTAGAGTATGAATGATTTATTTATATTAGTATTTTTATTAAATTATTATATCAAAGTTATTTTAAAAAATAAAAATAAATGAATTTTTATTTAAAAATTATTTCAAATACAATCATGATTTATTTATTTCAAATTTCAAATGATACCTAATATCTAAAATGTCTTTTTTAACATAAATTGCAATACTTTACGCTAACATAATAATCATTTTGTATGAAAGAAAAACTCCAAGAGGCAAAGGAGATTAGAATAAATGATAAATAAATAAACTTGTGGTGGACAATTACATGGATTACTTTCTAAGGTGGAGAGTGATAAATAACGTGTCTTAGTCACCTTCAAAGGTGGAGAGTTATATACAATAACGTGTTTTAGTTAGATCAGGCTGATGATCATAATAGATTAGATTTAAAAAATTATCAATTATCACTTTTATATATTAAATATTAAATTAAAAAAATTGATCAATCAAAATATAAACAAATAAAGAAAAATAGAATGTTGAATAAAATTAAAAAAATTGATCAATCAAAATATAAATATATAAAGAAAAATAGAATGCTGAATAAAATGAAAACTTTAAAACTTTTTCCTTGCTTCAGATTTTATAGATAGATAGATAGATTAGGATATAATAATATTTCTAATGTTAATATAAATTGTTCTTATTTAATTTCTACATCAGATATATGAGAAGATTTGTTTTCAAAAAGCTCTTTAATGCTAATATATATTTGATATATCAAACTAAAGTGTCAAAAAAATTAATAAAATATTATTTATCATACATTCTATTTTTAGAGGGCCTCGTAGACAATGTGGACATTTAGTGTTCTATTCTGATTTATTGTATATTATATTATGGATAGAAAAAAAAAAAGAAACAATGTGCAAAAGGATATGAGAGTAGTGCGTTGGAGAAAAAATTTTAAAATTCAATATCTATAAATAGACATTCAGCTACATTACTATTCACACTTTTTATTTTATATGACATATCAGTCACAATTCACATTAACATTGAAAATACTCTAAGTAATTTAAAAATAATATGTTTTATCATGATAGGTCGTTTCCTTATTTATTAAACTATAGCCTAATGTAAATTTTCCCTTAAAAAGTTTACTTATCTCAAGTTTGTGGGAATCTATTAAATCTTATATTTTCATATTTCTGTAATAACTACGTCACTTGTCAAAATAAAATATGAAAGTACAAAGCTGCTGTGATCGAACTCTTCCGAAGTTATTTCATTTTAAACAAATGAATTGAAGCCAATTGAGGAAACTTGTAATAGAGGAAGACTTGTGTTGATTTTAACTCACCCAAAGTGCTAGGACAGCAATATGGTTCAACAGCCATCGAGTTTGCAGTGACAGAATTCTTCTCCTATGCTCGATTCACAAAACAGGTACAAGTTTGAAGAAGGAAAAGTTGAGAATCGCATCCTTGGTGGTCGGTTGTGAAGCTATGATCATGGAGTTGCAATCACAATGATAGCTCTGATTCTTTTTAAAAGTTGCATAAGTAAGAGTTGCATGGTGAGGAATTATGTTTAATGGAAAGCTTCGATTGGTAGCTTTCATAGCCGTTTAAAGGGCTGACACTTAGAAATGGACGTGAACAGGTGGTCAATGACTGCAAGCAATCACAGATCGCATAAAGAGTAAGGAGGAGAGGTCTTTCCCTGTTCGACTCATAGCCTCTTCAAAGTTCCATGTTGATTCAATATAATATACCTTTTTATACTATATATAAAAATAAAAATGAAAAAAAATAATGAAATTTTTGGTAATACCTTTAATAAAATTTAAAATATTATATAATAATTTTATTGATAACCAATTAAATTTTATTTGAAATATTGTGCTTAATAGGTAATTAACATATTACCTGTATACAAATTAAATTTTATTTTAAATATTATATTTAATAGATAATTACCGTTAACTATATATTAATAAATAGGCTATACATGAAAATTAAAAAAAAAAATTATTTGCAATACATGTTTTTTATTCTATTTAATTTAGGTTTTAAATTAAATATTATAGCTAAATACATATTAAATACTTCATGTATTTATACATGTTGAATATTTCATGTATTTATTATATGCATTACTTTGTTCACTTTAATTTAATAGATAATAAAATAAATCTATAATCTACATGCATGTGAGAATAGAGGATGGAATAATAGGATTTTTTAAAATAGTCTTAGTTTAATTTGAAACTTATAATATATCATTTTAATTAATTTTTATGAATTTAAATTAGAGAAAATAAATCTATTTATTCGTTTGAAAATAGTTTTTAATTCCATTTTAATGCCTTTTAATAAAAAAAATTCCATTTATACTTTTGGATATCATTTTAATTAGATTTTTATATATTTTAATTAGAGAAAATATGTATATGTATACATATATTTTCTACTTTATCTTGCAATAATTGTCCAATGATTATTAATAATTAATAGTTTTTTATGTTCTTAATCATATTGAAACACCCCGAAATTTTTATTTCAAAATTATTTTCCATTTAAATTTAATCGTTAAATTTTATAGCCAATTATTGGGACCGAAAAATTATTTTTGGTTCGCTCTAAATTTTTCGATTAAAGATCGGACCAATTATTTTATCAAATTAGACCCGAATCGGATATTTTCGAAAAATACTGTGCGTCACTATTTTTTTCTCCCCGGCAACTTACCTTGCACGGTTTGTTTTATTTAATTATTAAAAAAATTTTATTATTTCGTTTAATCATTTTGTTTTTGAAAAAAAAAAAAATTCTTTTTAAATTTTCCTTCGTCTTCTTCTTCAGTGCCGACAGCAGCCTCCTCTCCACTCTCCACCT
>CANUEP010234091.1:0-26727 GCA_947857235.1 Jatropha podagrica
TACCAGCGGCTGAAGATTTGACAATCACCTTACGCCGACTGTTTAGAGGTCGAAAAATTAATTAGAGAGGATGGGAGGGAGGCCGTTGCTTTTGCAACTTGGAGAAAGGATTTTGAGATTTTCTAAATTTGGTTTTTGTTAATTTGTGGGTCCCACAATAAGGCTTTTTTTGTCATTTTAATGTAAAATTAATGGAAAATCAGCCCTTTTTGGACGGAAGGACTAGATTGTTGAACGGAACCAAACCTTAGGGACGTCCGAATAATTTGACCAAAATACATGAACGAAGTTATTAATTTGGTAAAAACTCAGGGATGAAATAATAATTTTCCCTAAGGCTTTTTTGTCATTTTAATGTAAAATTAACGAAAAATCAGCCCTTTTTGGATGAAAGGACTAGATTGTTGGACGGAACCAAATCTTAAGAACGTCCGAATAATTTGACCAAAATACATGAACGAAGTTATTAATTTGGTAAAAACTCAGGGATGAAATAATAATTTTCCCTTTTATAGATTGAATTAGGTCAAACAGTACAATTAATAGAAATATAGATTGAATTTGGTCAAAACGCTAAAAGCTAGCAGAAAAATAATTGTGCAAGAAAGTCTTGCAGTGAAACTGTGGTAAAGACCATCAATTTTCTATATTGGTAAATAAATTATTTTGTATCGTCAGATTTTACTTGCTCAGTAATAAATCATTTGTAAATTTCAAACAATTTTAATAGAATTTGAATTAAACTAATTTAATTATATGAAATTTAATTTCTAAAATTTAAATTTATATTCTTTTTTCGTTTCAAATATCAAATTTTAAATTTTTAAATAAATTTTTAAAATTTTATGAAATTCATTTATTTTAAATGGCATCATAACGAACTTAAAAATGATGTCATTATGAATCGTAACAACAAACTAATGAATAGTAAAAAAAAAAAGAGGTTATTGGAAATGAAGTCATTATACTATTGGCATTGCATGACTTAGTATGGAATTAAAGAATCATTAAGAAATGCAAAATCCAACTAATCATACCAATTAATTACTTTTTTATTTCACAATCATACACACCATAATCATTATTTTATTTCCCTCTCTTTTACTTACTTTTGGTCAGATCTTTGTCTCTCAATTGATCCAATCTCAATGACAATTTTTGGACAACTAATTATAAAACACTAAAATCCAAAATTCACTAGTGGAATCCCAATCATAAAGTGAAGTGGGAAATATGGTTTACAAAGGATTCCTTGCCCTAAGGGAAAGCTATAGAGGTGAGCAAACTTTGGAAAAAAACCAAAAAATCAAACTGAATTAAATTATTTTTTATTTTTAATTCGGTTATTAAGTTTTCAATTTCGATTCGGTAAGAAATTTTATATAATTTTGATTTTAGATCTTTAGATTTATTATTTGAAAATATTTACTTTTTGAATAAAATCGAACCGTTGACTAAATCGATGCCTGTTAAATTGAACCAATTGATTTGATTTGATTTTCAAATTTAATTCAGACATATGTTTGATTATAAATCAAATAATTGAAGTAAACCAATAAATTTTAATTATTTCGATGGAAATAAATTTAATTTTTTATTTTCAATTTGATTATTTTAAAAATGATAATTGGACTAATGAAATAAGATTAGTACATAAACTATAATTTTTATTGGTGTTTTATTATTTTTAATTTTTCAAGCAACGTAAAACCCAAAATATTCATCACAATTTAATACTTTTTAAATCATCAACTTAAGGTTTTAGGCCAATTTGTAAAACTCAAAGCCAGCCTCTGGATAGGCATTACTAGCTATCAGTGCCATTGCCTTTGAAGCCCAAAATAAAGGCCATCATCGTTTTTTTTTTTTTTTTCCTCTGTTTGGCAGAGAGGCAAATGTTAAAAATAAAATATCAAATATTAAAAAAATTAACACATTTAATGAAAAATAAAATAAAAATACTTAAATTAACCTCAAACAATATTAAACTAACAGATTTTATAAAAAAAATAAAATGCTAAAAAAAATCTAAAAAAAATGAAATCTGAAAAAAAGGAAACGCTGAGAAAAGGAAAAGTTAAAAAAAAAAAAAAAGGAATCCTAAAAAGAAAGAAAATACAAAAAACATGAAATCTATAAGAGCAAATCCCTACATAACTTATGTGATTCAACATTTAGGATGAATGTAAGCATGGTGACTTGAGAAATAGCAAATGCGGAATATGAAAAAAAAAATGCTGATAGAAAATGAAGAAACGAAAAAAGAAGGGGAAAGCTTATTAAAAAAAGAAAGCAAAAAAAGCAAATAAACTGAAAAAATGAAACAAACATTAAAATAGGAAATCAATACAAAATGAAACACTAAATAATTAAAACATTAATAATTAAAATAGAAAATTAATAAAAAAGAAAACACAAAGTCATTAAAACTCTAATTTACTAATAAATTAATGTCTAATAAAATAAAGAAAAGGGCATAAAAGTAAAAGCAAATTCAAAATGACAAAAATTTAAATTGAAAAATTAACCTAACATTCTCTATACATAAGTTTCAAAATATGACATCTAATATAATTACTTTTTTTGTTAATTACAAAGGAGGGTCTAACCTAATCTATCTCAGCATTCTTGGCCACACTCGCCAACTAGGTCAGCCTCTAACGCAACACGAGCTCGAGCAGGCAGTACATTGAAAAAACTCAAACCCCTCTACAAAGACAAAGCCTCATTTGTAAGGACATCAACCAATCTGTTGGCCTTTTTATAAATCTTAAGTGATCTGACCCCCATGGTTTTTGCAGGAAACTCAAGTACTCCTAAATCATATTTTTGTAATAAATTGCAGTTGAGCTGCCTTGATGAAGTATATCCACCACAACATGATTATCAATCTGAATCTCCAACCAGTCCCACTAATGATCCCATGCTATTTGAAGCACAAAGTACACTCCCCATAACTCAGACTCCAAGGCTGAACAAGAGCCAACCCTAATAGCAAAACCCAACATCCATTCACCAGAGTCTCGCTAGAAACAACCACCACACCTAGCTACCCGTAAGTTTCCCTTTGAGCTACCATCACAATTAACCGTCATCCAACCACCATTAGCGGGTCTCCAGCTAGCCAATTGACCCCTCGGAGATAAGTTATGCATATGCCCAAACATCATAGGACCATTCTTCTTCCAGGCATTAAAATATTCCATAGTTGTATGTAAAATGAAACATGCTGAAAGAGCCTGAATGAGATTGTCATGGTTAAAAATATGATTATTACAATGCTTCTAGATAAACCACAGGGTTATAACAAACACAATGCTCCATAGGTGTCCATCAATAGTCTCTTTGGACCATGCAAAATTAAAATGTAGCCAATCTTGAAGAGGTAACAAGAAAAATTGAGCGCAGAAGCTACCAACATCTAATAAGGACCAAAGAGCACATGATGAACACAATCACGCACCACATGCAACATTGTTTCAGGAAAAGGGCATGATGCACATGAAAATGTGGTAGAGAACCCTCTTTTATACCTCTCCACATTACACATCACTTTATCATGCGTCAGTTGCCATGAAAATTCCCGAATATGTTGAGGTACATAGACCCTCCAAATCACCTTCCATACCCTATAAATTTGAGACGGAGTTGGATGTAGCAAATTAACAGGTAAAGAAACTGTGTATGTCCCTGAGGCTATTAAATCCCACACATCCTCATCCCAATTGGCAACATTTGCATCGATTAAATAAGCCCCCACTAAATCCAAAATACTGGATGGAAGCCACTATTGAAGTTGAGGCTAGTCCCACTCGCCAGAAGATAGCCAATAAGAAGCAACATTATTTAAACTTTCATTAGTTGTTAATGACCCTTCAATAAAATTTATAAGAGGACCTACTTGTAACCAATGGTCCATCTAAAAATTTTTCACCCTTCCATTCCTAACATCCTTAACGACCCCTTTTCGAACCACTTCCATTCCAAAACACTCAGCATTCCAAACATGAGAAGACCCTACTTTGAAACATAATTCTAATCAAATCTTCCCTGTGTATTTATTAACAATGCACCATACCAAAAGGAAGTTCAGATTCTTTGATATTCGCCACCCCAGCTTCCCAACTAACGCTTAGCTCGTTTTTCATAAATTATAAAGGCCTAACTTGCCCACCAACTTTGCACTTTGGAGTTTATCCCAACCAATAAGATGAACCCTTCTTTCATCATACAATCTTGCCAAATAAAGTCCTGACACAATTTTTCCATAGCATTACATAGAGAAGCCAAAAGCATTGTAATTTGCATGACATAAATAGGCATCGATGCCAAAACTCGACCTGCCATGAAAAGAGCCTTCGACTGCTAACCCGTTAACCATTGTTTCATCCTATCAAGCAAATGCTAATAAGTAAACATTGAAACTCTATTATGGATAGCAGGGGTACCCAAATATAGTCTAAGGTCTAGTATAGAAGGGATTCAAAAATGAGCAGAAAGGGAACGACACACATCAACATCAACCATTAAGCAAAAATAAATAAAAGACTTGGCCAAATTAATTTTCTGACTCAAAACTATAGAAAAATGCTTCAAAATATCTAATATGAGTCGTAACTATTCTTCCAAAGCTTCAGCAAAAAGATTCATATCATCCACAAATAATAAATGAGAGATTACAAGCCCTTTGCGAGAAATCAAAATCAACTTCCAAACCCCCCTTGTCCATCCTTCACAAATGAGAATAGCAAGGTACTCAATACACAATACAAACAGATAAAGGGAGAGAGGATCCCCTTGTCTCACCCCTCAAGTAAGATGAAAAGAATGAAGCTTCTCCCCATTCTATAGCACTGACATAGATGAGGACTCCACACAACCTATATAACCGAAACCTAATTCGCCGGGAGACCAATATCATTAAGAATCCAATTAATAAAAATCCAATCAAGCTTTTCATAGGCCTTCTCCAAATCAATTTTCAGAGCCATAAAACCACCTCATTTTTTAGAAATTTTCATTATATGGATAGCTTCCTGGAATCCTATTTTATTATCTGTAATTTGATGCCCCGAGACAAAGTTACATTACTCCAGACCCATCAACAAAGGAAGGATTAGTTTAAGTTGATTCACCAAAGTTTTAGTAACCAGCTTATACAATACGTTACACAAGCATATTAGTCTAAATTAATATAGACGTTAAGGGTTAGCCATTTTAAGAATGAGCACTATCAGGGTTTCATTAAGATTTAATAGGATGGGGGACCTATTAAGAACATCAAAATCACCCACTGTATTCCAAGAATGCTAAAATAAACTAGCTTGAAAGCCATCCACCCCATGGGCTTTAAACAAAGACATCCCACCAAGACCACTATAAACTTCTTCAGCCGAATAGCAAGAGTAGCTTCTACATGAGATCACATGGAATGGAAGGGAAGTTCCCCCTTAAGGACAAAAGTATTTGTAGGAGTTTTTGAAATATAAATTACTATAAAAATTTGAGACTATCTCCTTTATAACATTACTTAGTGACAACTTGTGGTTCCTTACGATTCAACGCAGACAAGTGGTCAACACTTATATTGCGTTCCCCAACATAAATCATGTTCTCTCTCGACTTTTGATACTAATACAACTCCTCCTGAGCTAAAACCTAATCTAATTGATCATATAACTTATTTTCCAACTTTAATGAATTCGTGAACCTATTATGCGTTAGCCTAATCTGGATCCCATGAAGCCTAGCCCAAAGTTGTCTCTTCCTCCTGAAGATATCACCAAAACTCTTGTTATTCCCTTGCTTAAGACATCTAGCCAGGTGCTTGAGGCAAGAAGAAACTAGATCATTCCTATTCTAGTTGCATCAAACTAGCGCATTAAAAGAAGGATGAACCATCCAAACAGCTTAAAATCGCAAGGTTTGTTTCCTTGGCATGACTGATTAGTGTAAACAAATTAATAATGGCACATGATGTGACCGTAATCGTGGCAGATGTGAAACAGTGGCCTAAAGGAAAGAAAATTGCCAGTCAGACAAGCACAAGGCTCTGTCTAATCGAGCTCCCTTAAAATTGGAAGAAAAATTATCGTGACACAGGTATAAGGAGTGCAAGTATAACCTAAATCATAAGTTCCTGATTGAATAGCTAGTCATTAAAATGCCCAATACTAGTAGAAGAGAAAGTGGAATATCCAAACTACTAATCCATAGCCATAATTGTGTTAAATCGCTAACCACAAGCCAACAAGAATTATATCTATGATACCCAGTTGCAAGTCAGTCTGTAGCCTCCTCCAAAGCGAGATATTATGACCCCCATAGACAACATAACTATGTTCCAAGCATCACCATTAGACAAGATGATTTTAGTAGTAATAAACTGAGGATGGGTCTTTTACAAATGAATAGTATCGACAAATGCATTCCAAAAAGCCATTTCCCACCATTGAACCTAAAAGCCTCCATATGAATCCAAGATTCAAAATCCAAATAAGCATATGTCCTATTAGCATGATCACTACTAGTCCTAGTTTTAATAAGACAAACCATATTAGGCTTGCATTTACGCATATAGTCTTTAAAAGCCCTTTTAAAGTTGGAGGAACTAGCCCCCTGACAATTCCAAGAAAAGATTAACATAAAAATAAAAAAGCAATAGCAGGACAATAGTTGTCAATCCATAAAACCCCCTCTAATGCCCACTCTCCTTGTCCAGGGAAGGGAGTAAAACTACTTCATTCAATAACTTATTATACCTTTGTTGGGGTGACCTAATCCCCAAACTAAGAGAATTAGGAACTACTTGCATAGACTCAAGAAGGGAAGAAAAAATATCTAGTGGCTCATCGTTATGAGGATCGAAGGATGAGGGGACACCACCCTATTGAGACTGGCCAAAACAGGAGATGGGCGGCCAACTAGGCTATGACCGAGAGAATTATCATGATGCGAACCACCAATCTAGTACTCTGTTGATTATTCTTGTTCCCCATAACCACAACATGTTCACTTTCTACTGTCGCCTTTTTGGGTTTTATAGTGCCGTCTTGATGCAACATAGGCTCATAGCTTTGCTTCTCAGTAGCCACCTTCGCATGGGACATAGAGGAAACAAACTGAGGAATGACAGGATCGAACCTTAAAGAGCTAACAGTCAATGCCAAAGGATTCTTTGCTGCAAGAGTACGATCCAAAGAAGGCAAAGGCCTATTGCTAGTCTAGTTTTACCCACTTGCTCGCCCAACAAGTTCTGGTCCACTAAAACATCAAATTAAGACCCAAAAATAATATTGGCTAGTGCAATTGCATTACGCAAGATACCTTCCTATAAGAATCCTTATAATTAGGTATCCTTATATTGTATCTCCTGTCTCGCTTAACAAGAATCCACTCCCTATATGTCTTAATCATAGTTGGATTAACACCTTATTGTTTCAAGATTGTAGACTTCTTATCCTTTCCAACCTCCTTACCCACCACAGTAGAGCATAGAATAGGATCCCCCTCCTGTTGCCCTTGGTCATGCCCTAAATGAGGGAACTTCTCCGATGCATATCCATATTGTCAACAGGAAAAACAAACCAGATGGAGCCCTCATACTCCACCCTACGAACACAATGTTAAAGAAAAAATTTAGAGACTAATGGTTTTACAAGGTCAACATGTAACATTTGCAACATATGAGGTACTAGCTTGAGATACTAGCTTACCTTAACCAAATCCCTCATCGACTAAGCACAAGGTGGAAGTGAAGTATATAAGAATGGGCAAGCCTTAGACTAGCAAAAGGCCTTTTGGCTATTAAGTGGGTTCTAGCCCAAGAACAAAACTGTGCAGATCTAAGTGGGTTCGGCCCGAAGTGGACAATCTCTTACTAGGCATAGGCTGTTACACAACCTCTATGCACATTTTGGTAAACCTTCCTCTACTTATTATGCTGGTGTTATTATCAATGTGTAATGGAGTTCCACGCTTTGCCCTAACCTTCATTAAGAAATCCTGATCATAGTTTTCAATTCGCAAACATGGAAATGAGACCGAAACTGTCAGCCTTTCCAACGTGGTTGTGAAGGGATCAAAAATCAGGATACCACTTCCCTAGAGAAAAATAATGACCAGCTATTATCCATGGACCCTTGTACAAAAAGCATGATCAAAATCATCAGCCATTTAAAACTTGATGAGTCATTATCCACTGTTATTGTCTTAATAAGAGACACAGGTCTCCATATTTCCATTAAGCATTTCATTAGATAATTTTACCCTGTAGAATGTCCCAAAACTTTTATGATAAACATATACTTTCATGGTCGGCGTAGCAATTACCTCTCTAACTTGGAAAAAAAGCCATATCGTAAGGCATGTTTCATCCTCATCATCACTATTGTCCTTCTCCAATTCTAAACTATCCCTAGCATCATCAGAATCAATATTACTTCCTTCCCCATCACTTATGTTAATAACCCTAAAAGCTCACCCTAAAAGTGTGTCATGGAAAGACCGAGGCTTCCCCCCGTTTCCACAATCCTCAGCTTCTTTTTCTAGGTTATCTTCATGCTCAAGAAATCATGGGTCATCTTTTCTTTTCTTGTTACTTCACTATAGCTAGTCGCGTTTTTGCCTTAAACGCTCATGGTTTTAGAGAGAGTTTTCAGAGACAATCGCCTTTCATAGTTACAAACTTGTATTTCTTCTAATATGACATATACATATTCTTTTAAGCCATCAACTATTTTGTATATCCAACAATATATAGATTTTTTATATATGTATATATATAATCTATAATAATATATCTAAAAGTATGAATTGGTTGGAAAACATTAAGATTGCAAAAAATGTTCCCACTTAGATTGATAAAAGTATCATTAAAAATTTTAAATTTATTGGTTGAAAAATAAAGGAAATTTAATTTTAATTGGTTGTATATTAATTTTGTATTTGAATCAAGATTATATTGGATAAAATAAGAAATTATGTTATATAGTATATAAGGTATATATTAAATATGGTAAGAATATACCATCTTTAAAGATTTTAATTTTATTGATTAAAAGATTAAAGATTATTTAATTTTATTTAATATGTATCTTGTTTAATAATAAATTTTTTTTATTTTACCTAATGAAATTTAAATTTAAATAAGAGATTAATATAACAAATTTAAATTAAATTATTTATTTTCAATCGATAAAATTAAAATCTTTAAAATTATTATTATTATTATTATTATTATTATTATTATTATTATTATTATTATTATTATTATATCAACTCTTTGGATCAACCAAAGATATATGTATCGAAATTGGCTAGATTTAGTAACACATTTTCAATTGTCAAAGTATTGTCAATAAATAATGACATTAAAAAACAAAAAGTAATGGATAAAAATAAGAAAGTTATTTTGTAACAAATAACATTAAATAGAAATTTAACATATTAATTAACTTATTGAAATAGTAAATGGATTATAATTTGAGAAAAAGAAAAAGAAAAGTGTATTTATCCAAGGGAGTAAATATTATAGATTATTTAAAAAATAAAAATAAAAAGGCATTAAATTTGGAAACCTACAATGCAACTCCAAACCTACTATGCAACAACTCCTTGCTTTAAATGCTTTGCCAAACATGTTTTGCAGACAACAATTGAATCTTGAAATGGGTACTGTTTTGTTTGCATGCATCAATTCATGCTTCGAATGTCTTCAACTAATTGTTTTTTTTTCCTTTAAATTCTTAAATTGAATATTTATTTTGCTATTTTGTTAAAATTTAATAAGTAAAAAAATTATGAAAATTATTATTCACATTTTCAATTTTGTTCGGGACACATCATCATGTTTAACATCAATTTCCTGGCATTGAATTGTAACTTTATGATAGTAATGTTGGTCAGTTAGTTGACGGGAGACGGTTCAACCCAGAAAGGGTAGGGTATTACCCCATAAAAAAAAAAAAAAAGAAAGATAAAAAAAAAAATTTTGGTTTTTCTTTATTTTTTCTATTTTCTAAAAAGTTTATATTAATTGAAATTTATTTATTAACAATTTGATTTTTATTAATTTGATTGAAAAACCTTACAGACGGTTTAGACGGTTTAGACCGAGATTATTTGATAGGCTTGAAAAGCAAAATAACATAGATGAGGGTCATTCAGTCATTTGAGAAAAGAGAACATGGGTTTTTGAAAGTTATTTGTAGAGTTAAAAACCCGTCTAAACACTCCGGTTTTCAACATCCTGAATTGGAGTGCAAGTATGATTAAAAATTTTAATTTTTAAAATTATTTATAATTATATTTATAAATCTTCCATGATAAGGGTATTTTCGTAATATTCATATTTAACATTATCTTCTTCTTCCATGGAACAATGTTATTAAACCTTCGTTTACCGTATCTTCCCCACAAACACAGAAAAAATATTTACCATATTTTTCCATACCATACTTTACTATTTTTTATTTTAATATATTCAAAAACTAAATTCGACCCAACACACTCTCTCATACATCCGAATGTATTCCAAATAAATTAAATGAAATTATATAATATTAAAATTGAACTATATTACAGGAATAATATTATGAATTATACAACAATATTAAAATGTTTCCTTTTAATAATATATACAAATGAAAAAAAAAAAGAAGTTAAAACTCAACTTCGAAATTTTTATAAAAATTTTATGTTTTATTTTATTGGTATTTTTCACTTTTATAGAAACGTGGACATGAAAGTTTCGAATTCATATCTTTTCGATCGTAATAATTTTTATATTGTTCGATGGAATAATGTTTATACTATTATTTCCGATTTGAGAAAGTACATTATGAAATATTATTCTCTTTAATATTTAATGAAACGCTAATTCAACAATTTACAGCTATTAACAAAGTTGGAGTTAGAGCTAAGCAGCCTAGGCCACCCTTATGAAAAATTACATTTTGATTCTGGAAAGTATATAAAAAAAAAAATCACATTTTGGCCCTAAAAGTTAAAAAAAATCATTTGACTCCCTTTAAAGCTTCATTTGTTGCTAGAACAATTAACAATTATTAAAATATTTAATTTTACCGAATATTCCTTAAATATAATGTAAATTTTTTGAAATTTCATATACCATAAATTTTCTTCTAGAATAATTATTGGAATAGTTTTTTTACACATTTATATGCAAATATATGTATTATAATTTCAAAAATTTGAGTGTATTAATGTTTTATTATAAGCTGCTGAAATTCATTAAATTCATTGTATTTTGGTATCAAATGAAATGAATTGGAAAATTGATAAATTTGAAAAAAATACATTCCTTTCATTGTCTGAACTTAGATTTTGGGTTGGCACCTTAACCATGAAATACATACATAGATATATATATTATTGTGCGGCAGATGTTCAATGTATAATCTCAGAAAATAAATATATAAAATGCAATTATCAATGGACATTCATAATTATTACAGATTAATTGAAAGGAGACAAGTGCATGAAGCCTTGAATGTTGTGTTCCCATTGCCTGCTGAAGTTCATATCATACATATATATATATATATATATATATATATATAAATCACAGGTGCCTTAGCTTTTAGCACCGCTTAATCTGGCTTCAAGACTCAGTTACAGTTAAAATTATTTGCTATTTTTTTTTTCTAGAGGTTCATTCAATGGGGGTTGAATTTTGAAAATTTTTCTCACATGTCTAATCTGTATTATCATTGAGTCACGGTATGTACGTAAAAAATATTATATTTTATTAATAATAATAATAAAAAGGATAAATTACATGCAAATCATTAAGTCTGATTAAAGTTGGAAAAAGCTCATCAAATTAACCAAGTCAGATTAATTTAGTTCAATTAAGTTATTTACGTGATGGAATTAATTTCAATTTCAATTTTAATAGAAAATCAAAATTTTTTTTAATCAATTTAGTTTTCATTAATCACAAAAAAATAGATTTAAAAATAGTTAAAATTAAATCGGACCGAATATAATTAATTAAATTTAGTTCAATTCCATGTACGGATTAGTTCAGTATGATTTATATTTTAAAAATTTTATATTTGTACAGTGTGCATTGATTTTTTTTTATCGGCAGAAAATCTTTATTTTATTAAACTATAAAATTAAAAAAACTTATCAAATTCAAGAAAATTAAATCCGAGCTATCAAACTTTTTCTATACATCTAAGCCTGAACTTTAGTTTAATAGGTAAAAAAAAATCTAATTACCAAAAATTTTATACAGATAATACAAATTAGACGTATAAATCTCCTTTTAAAATAAAAGAGGATAATTTACAAAAGAAATATGCAAATATTAAAACAATACAATTCTTATTATATCCAAACTAAGGAAAGGATCTCAGCCTCAACACCTTTTTTGCTAATTGCTAAGTAATTTGTGAAATTATTACAATTTGTACTAATATATTTAAATTTATTATGACTAATTTAAACAATGGTCAAATCAAATTTATTAAAATATATTATTTTTATTTTTAGGAATATTTCTATTTTTAAAGAATTCAACACAAAGCATTGGTTGAAGATGACTCAATCACCAAATTTTGTATGCATTGATTATATTTGATTTGACTTCAACCAGCTAAACGTTCAACCGCCTTATAAATTTCCTTGAGTAATGCATTTTTCAAAAAAAAAAAGAAAAAACCCTATAAGTTATTGTTTTTTATAATAAATTCAGTAAGCTTCTAGAAATTCTTTACAATTACGTGAGTGCAAACAGGTCACTGTTCGAGGGTTGTCATTTTTGATTAAGGTTGTCCCAACAATTGTTCTATAATAAAAGCTTGGGTTGGTCTCCCTTAAGGAGTAAATCGTTTAAGATTTTTCTTTTTACACAAAGATTAAAAAGTAATTAATTTGTTTATATTATAATAAAATTAAAAATTATTTAATTAAATTATTTTTTATCTCAAAATCAATAATTAATTTTAAAATTATTTATTATATCTAATTTAAATTAGTGTTAGAATTCGCGAGATATGCAAAGTAATATTAAACGATAAAATAATTTTTTATGACTTCGACACAAACACAATATGAAAATTAGACAGTTGACATAAGCATAACACGTTTAACCCGTTAAATATCATAAATAGATTAAGTAGATTGTGTTAACCTATATACAGCTTGTGTAACATACTTTATATTATAAATAAATTAAGTGGGTGTTTTGACTAATATAGGATCCATTTAACGTGTTTATAGTATTTTTAACTTTTAATCTAATTTCAATTATATTTAAAAATAAATTTTCACATGTAAAATGCTTAAATTCTTTAAGATTTATAATTAAAATAAAAAGCAATACAACAATAAAATTTAAATAGATTTTAGTTGGAGTATTTATACATAATACTAAAATTATTTTTTTACTTTTAAATAAATGACTCACCCACTTAACCTACACGTGAACTCGCAACAACAAGTTTTTTTCGTGTCATAAAGGGTGACTTGTTTATGACATGTGTCAACCCTAGTATTTATTTTGCGTGTTAGACGAATCATGTTCGTGTATCGTGATCCATTTTAACAACCCTAGTGTGGCCTGCATTAAAAAATGCACTACACTATTAATGTAGTTTTCAACTGTGATAATAAATTTGAGAATTTAACTAATTGTATTGAAATTAAATATTTTCTATTTTATGTTTATGATTTATTATAAATGATTTATTTATTTATTTAAAATATTAATATATTATATTTATTTAGTGTATCGTTCTAAGCGTGTCGATCTAATACTTTTTTAAAAATAATCATATCGTATACGTTCTTATATTGCCTGATGTAGTGTTTTTTTAATTTATTTTTATATCTTTTTTTATTAATGAATAATAAAAAAATATGAAGCAACTCAATTTTTTTTTCAGTTTCATATAAAAGAAAAATAAAGTTAATATTTCTCTATAAATTATTTTTATAATTTTCTTTGAATTTAAAGAGAAAATTATCAGAATTCTTTTCCCTTATGTTCCTTTTTTTATTTCCAAACAAAATAATTTTTGATTGTTAATATTAATTTAGTTTTCTTTTCCTATATGTTATTATCTGAAAATATAATTATTTTTTAAAAAATTATCGTATCTCGTATATTTTAATTTATATTTTTTAAATTATTTATATATTATTTATTTAATAATAATGTATTATTTATTTACTCTTTTTAACTGTATGAATTATTTATCAATTATTTTATAAGAAAAAATAAATTTATATTAATATAGTAAATGCTAGAGAGAATATTTTTTACTGATATTCTCTTGATAGAGGGATTATCTAAAAATATAGTAATTTGTTTATTATAAATGATTATTTATTTATTATCATATCTCGTACATTCCTGTATCTTGTGTTTGTATAATCTAGCCTCTGGTATATAATACTAGCTTAGACGTCAAGCTAATCATCGAAATAAGAAATTAAATATTCTTTTATTTTATAATTTGGATTATATTTATTTTAATTTAATTTTAATTTAAACTAATTATACTAAAATAAGAAAATTAAGAATTTTCTTATTTTATATTTTTTATTTATTATAAATGATTATTAATTAATTATTATCATATATCTGGTATGTTTCGTATCCCGTACCTCATATCTGTGCAATCTAATTTTTTATATATTTCTTATTTTATAGTTTGGATTATTTGTATTTTAATTAAATTTTAATTTAATTTAATACATTAATTTGATGGATGTAACTAATAAATATTATTTTAATAAAAAAATTATTTAAAAATATAAAATAACTTATATTTTTGAAATTGCTGTCATTACATCTAATTAATATTCTTACAACTGCCTAAATAATTATTGTCTTACTTATACTTGACAATTTTAAAAACTTGGCTTCTATATAATACAAGCTACTATACATTTATGTATATAAATAATAATAATATTAGAAAAATATCATTTATTAATCTTTAAAATATCAAAAATCACTTATATTTTGCGACAAAATAATCACTAAAAAATAACTCATATTTGGAACAGATGATGTATAATCAAAACATGAAGTTTGGATTAATGTGGTTAACTAGAAAGAGTTGGACATTGACTCACAGTTCTTCTGTTCTTAAACACTCGTCACGTTTAGATATTTCACTTTCTTTAAAAAAATCATTTAATTTTAATTTTGCATTAATTACAGTTAGTCATATGAAATGATAAAAATAAAAAATTATTATTTATTAAATTCACAAATATAACAAATATTTAGCAGCATAATATTTTCTCAAACGTGTAAGCAATGTTTAGAAAGGGGAAGAGTATAACTTTTAACTTCAATAATTAATATTAGAGGGAAGATCACTTGTTAGATTCTTAGCAATAATTTATATTAAATAAAAATAATAATGTGAGCTACACAACAAATGAAAATTATTGTGATTGAGAGGACTTGAAGTCGAGATTTTTTACTTTTCACATAAGTAAAAAAACAAATTAAACTACGTCCGATTTATGAATAATAATTTATTATTGTTATTATTATTATCATAGTTGTATATAAATATTGATTTGAAATTAAGGATACGGTTGAAGATTAAATGATGATTTAATTTTTTTTTTTGGGCACCTATTATAATTTTAAAAATCTGTATTTATAAATTAGGAACTAAATTATTGAGTTTAAGAATTTTTTTTCAACTTTATTCTAAGACCACTTTATTATACAAAAATAAAATTAAATACATAAAAAATAATATTGCAAATAGTTTGTCTAATAAAATATAATACTAAATTAGCTACTTATATTTATTTTAATTTAAATAAAATTTATATTTTAATATTATATAAATAAAAAAAAATGAATATATAACTAATATATTTAACATATAACGCAGGTGAAAATAAAAGCAAACACCCAAAAAAAATTATATATCAACAAACTCTAGAATAGACTAAGACCATTATAGCATAATGGATAATCCAATCCTACAAGGAAAGCTCATTTGACGTGTAGAATTGTTTTACTCCATGCTGAAGGCATCGTTGCATCCCTAAAGCCACGTAGATGGTTAGGTATGAGGACAGTTGAGATGATAATTAGACCCTTCGAAGGGAGATACGTTGTTATATAATCCAGTCCCATAAGTTCATTTTTATACGTTGTTAATAAAAATTTTGGTTGAAATCAATGGATCCGGTTCATAGATGGAGTCATGGATCCGGTCTAATCATTTTAAAGTCTATATGATAAACCCTACATAATAAATTCATCAAGTATCTCTCATACATGCCTATATAATAAACCCCACATTTCCATTTCTCTAATCATTCCCAACCTTTAGATTTCAGAAATTACAGTTCACCAATTTCTCTAAAAATAAAAGAAGAATGTATGATCATCCAATAAACCAAGCCAATGAAGATAACCCATTTGGTGATTTCACAAGAGAAGAATTCTACAAAAAGCACAAGATTCTTCATCACCAATCTTTCATGCTAAATAAAAAGAAGATGAAAATCTTTACTCAATCCTGGGTTCTTGATTCCACTAACCCTAAAGGTTTAGTAGCCATGGTTCATGGTTACTCTTCTGAGAGTAGTTGGGTCAATGAACTTACTGCAATTGCCATAGCCAAATTAGGGTTCTTTGTTTTTGCTCTTGATCTTCAAGGACATGGCCGGTCCGACGGGTTACCGGGTCACATCCCAAATATTCAGTACCTTGTCAATGATTGTATTCAGTATTTTGACTCAGTCAAAGCAGAATATCCAAAGCTTCCTGCATTTCTATATGGAGAATCATTAGGAGGTGCGATTTCAATTCTTGTTTGTTTAAAACAAAAATATGAATGGAATGGTTTGATTTTAAACGGGCCTATGTGTGGTATTTCAGCTAGATTTAAACCAATTTGGCCATTAGAGAAATTACTTCCCGTTGCTGCTCTATTTGCACCAACTTGGAAAGGTGTTGTCTCAAAGCCCGTGGGTAGTAAATCTTATAAAGAGGAATGGAAGAGAAAGCTAATGGCGAAAAACCCTAATCGCAGGTCGACAGGGAAACCACCGGCGGCGACTGCATTAGAGCTTCTAAGGGTTTGTGAGTATATAAGAAACCATTGTCATGAACTAGAGGTTCCCTTATTGATTGTGCATGGAGGAGATGACATGGTGTGTGACTTTAATTCAGCTAGGTTTGTGTATGATTCAGCTGCCAGCAAGGATAAAACATTGAAGATCTTTCCTGGTATGTGGCATGTTTTGATTGGTGAACCCAAACAAAATGTTCAAGTTGTGTTTGATACCATCTTATCTTGGCTTGAAAACCATGCCACTAGAAAAATCAGTTTATCAAGGAAGTAATTAATACTAATTAATTACGTGGGTAACACGTTTAAAATACCGTACGGGATTGATTTACCTAAATCATATTCACGGTAATGATAATCATTTGTTTACTAAATTCTTCATACCCAATTCAAGTTTATTCACAAAGTGAATGTTTTAATAAAAAATGTGTAATCCATTTTTTTTTTTTTTAAAGTATCGGGGAAAGGGAGTCTTCGAATCAAAATCTATTACCGGATTGTATATGCACTTATAAGTAAATTATGTTTTTGGTATGCAGTTATAAACTACTTTCATTTTTACGCACCGGATCCAAAATCTCTATTATATTTCAGTCACGTATCTTTCAGGCTAAAGAATGTCTCCTATTACATGAATTCAATTTTCATTTCATCTGAGAAAAGCTATCTTTTTCTCAACAATGTCTTTGTCATTTGATCTAATAGCATTCCATTAGATAGAAACAGATTTGATAAATACTGATAACTCTCATATAAAATATTAATTCTATTATATTATATTTCATAATCACGTATCTTTCAAGCAAAAGAATGTCTCTTATTACATGAATTCAATTTTCATTTCATCTGGGAAGAGCTATCTTTTTCTCAACAATGTCTTTATCATCTAATAGCATTCCGTTAGATAGAAACAGATTTGATAAATACTAATAATTCTCAGATAAAGTATTAATTCTATTATATTATATTTCATAATCACGTATCTTTCAAGCAAAAGAATGTCTCTTATTACATGAATCCAATTTTCATTTCATCTGGGAAAAGCTATCTTTTTCTCAACAATGTTTTTGTCATTTGATTTAACAGCATTCCGTTAGATAGAAACAGATTTGATAAATACTGATAATTCTCAGATAAATTATTAATTCTATTATATTATATTTCATAATCACGTATCTTTCAAGCAAAAGAATGTCTCATATTACATGAATTCAATTTTCATTTCATTTGGGAGAAGCTATCTTTTACTCAACAATGTCTTTGTCATTTGATCTAATAGCATTTCGTTAGATAGAAACATATTTGATAAATACTTATAGATAGAGTATTAAAACGGAAAAATTGATTAGATAATGAACTATTGGTTCTAAGCAATGCTAAAAATTTAAATATGGTATCAACCCCACAAATTATTACTTCTGAAACCTTTTTATTTACTAGATAGAAGTTTGGAACTTGAAATCACTATAGTTTTGAAAGAATGTTGCCTCAGCCGAGGCATAAGCACAAATATATATTATTTAGGGGAAAAAAATTTTAAATTCACCATTTGAAATTAAAAAAAAAAATCAAAGAATAAAAAGAAGTACATACATATATCATTTTGATTTTCTTTTTTATTTAATAAAAAATTTTCCTTTTAATTAATTTTTCTCCATAAAAAGTATAATTTTAAATTTTAGATATCATTAAATTGAAATTATTTAATAAGATATTGACCTAATAATAAAAAAATTAAATATTTATTTCATATAGTACAATATATTTTTAGAAATTTAAATACTAATATTATTAAAAATTTAAATAGATATAATATCTATTATTTTATTGCTAGCCCAAGACATCGTTCAATCTCCTTTTCACCTATTAATTAGTGAGTGGTGGCTGCTGCTTAAGTTGTACCCATAATTAATACTCCAACCGTATCAAAATATAAATTATTTTAGGTGGACAGTTGCTCCACAATATAGGTGGAGTATTTAAAAATTATTTTTTTATTTCAAAATATAAACTATTTTTGAATAATTATTTTGAGTATTTTAAAAAATAATAAATGATATATTTTTTTAATATTATTATATATAATAACTATCTTTACAAATAATTATTGATTTTGAAATAAAAGAAAATTTGATCAAATTAATTTTAATTTTATTATAATTTAAATGAATTACTTACTTTTTTAATTTTTATATAAAAATTTTAAACGGTTTATATTTTAAATATAGAAAGTAATAAACGATTTTTTTTAATTTTAAATTCATTTATATTAAATTTAAGTTTATGATATGAAATAAGAGTAATAATTTGATATAAATGATAATTTGTTTAAATTATTTTTTATTTTTATTATAATTTAAATAAATAAATTATTTTTATATACACATGTGAAAATTTATATTTTGGGACAAGAGAGTAATTATGTGTCATAAAAACAGATGAAAAGAAAATACGAATGATCTTACCAACTGTATGGCTATTTTTTAGCCATGTGGTCAAAATTTCTTGCATGATTTGCCACGTATATTCACGTGCTACAAATTATGATAGCAGTACAAAGCAATGAAGCAGATACAGACAAAAAAAAGTAAAGAGGAAAACGTAACAGTAAATTTTTTTTTAAAAGATAACTATCTTTTTAGGAAAGATGAGAACATATTACCACTTTGAAAGAATATAAATAATAAAAGAAGGGGAACATGCTTCCAAACTCTTAGGCTGAAGCAGAATGTGCAGATGTTACTAAATGGTGTGCAACTACATTTGCTAACTTATACATAAAATGACAAGTAACACACTCTATGTTTTGTATGAGAGCTTTACACTTTTAAACCAAAATGTCAAAAGAGGACCAATCTGAAGAAGAGTCACTATTCAATTTATTAACCACAACTTGAGCATCAGATTCCAAATGAATATGGGTCCAACCATTATCTTTTATCTAACTAAGGACCTCCCTAATAACAATGAGCTCAGCAGTCCCAGCGTCTAATAAACCAAGTAATCTCCACGTCCTTGTTGCCACAAAATCGGCATAGCCATCGTGAATCATCGCACCCACACCCACATGCCCAGTAGAGTTACCAAGTGAAGTATAACATTAACCTTGAGTTAAACTATACGAGGGTTCTGCCATATATGACTAGACATAACAGCAAATTGCAACACATGAGGACCTAACCTAACCTCATGCCACTCCATGAGAGCGTGCCTGGCCATATGAAAGATTGCCACTGGGCTCTTGTGATTATGGTACCAGACCACATAATTCCGGTTAGTCCAAATGGCCAACAAATCATCAAAATAGAGATTGCATGCTCCATCGGAGTTGGCAAGAACACATGGGTAAATTAATCCATGAGAGATACAGTTCTAGGAAACTGCAGTCCAATTGGAGTAAGAACATGAAGTACACTCTCCTCTGCTGAACGACATAATGGACATGTGCTATCAACAGGAACCCGACACCATTGAAGAACCGATAAACAAGGAATAACATTCAAAAAGAGTGCACCAAACAAAGTTAAGAACTTTTGGCAAGACTCTGCACCTCTAAAGCCTATGCTAAACATCTTGATGCCCGAGAAGGTGGGCTTGTAGCCTTGGAACAGCTTGTCTATAGGCACTGCGGACTATGTAAGTCCCCTTAGCCTCATACTTCAAGCAGAGACAATCGGCAATACTTCGACGGACTAATGGAATGGCCAGGATACAATCCTTATCTCTTAAATTAAAAATAATAGAAATCAAAGTGACTTTCCAATAGTCATGCGAAATCAGCTCAGAGCCCCTATAAATTGGTTGGTTTTTCAATATCAGTGTCAATAAATGACAAATATTGTGGAGAAACTTCATTGGGAAAAAAATCTATGTTTATGGTTTGAATCATTACATAATAGTAGCTTAATATTACTAATGTTTGATAAAAAAATAGTTTAACCTTGAACAAGTTAACTTAATTGTAACTGAATTGAATTGATAAGTTCAAAGTAAAAAAATCAATTTAAAATGAAATTATAATTACTCAAAAATTTCGGGGTGAAATTGAAAGTTAGACTATAAAAGAAGTTTTTTTTTTTTTTTTCTCTTAGCTTTATTTATTTATTTTTGAGTGGAAAGATTCAATAATATTCAGGAATAGAAAAGGCTAATTCAGCCCTTACAAGATCATCAAAAGGATGAGGGATTTTCTCAATCCAGATTTGCTCCTCATACTCAGCAGAAAGAGCATGTTTTGCTTAGCTATCAGCCACCCTGTTGCAAGCTACTGCACTTTGGTTTCTGCTCTCCTGACTGTAGCCATCTGTGTAACCTGCAGCACAGTGAATCGTTGGTTCTGACTTTATCTTAATATTAATAAAGCTTATGAAAATATTTATTGCATTTAATGTAAATAATGATAATATTAAAAAAATATTATTTATTATTTATGACTTATATTTTAGATAAAATAATCACTTAAAAATAATTTATATATTTTGAAACAAAGAGATTATAACATAAAGATTATCACTAATTTAATAAATGTGGTTAATTATTTGAAACGATAGAGAAAATTATTTAATGACAAGTACTTCTTTTCTTTTCCAGCAGAAATTTTTCCTCTTATTCAAACGACATGGAATTAATAATAATTGGTAAATACTATTTTTCGAACTTGAAATCTTTCACTATTTGAAAATACTAATCAAACGAATCAATTAATGGAATCTCATATTTAAATGTATACATTAACATTTTTATTCATAATAAAAAATTTGGTTGTTAAATTAAATTAAGTTTATATAAAAAAAATTAAATAAAAATTATATATTATCATTTTCTGAATGTATATATATATAAATTAAATTTAAATAAAAAATTTTAAAACAAGCAGAGAATGTGGTCACCTGTGAGTGAGAGAGGAAGCAAAGGTTACTTTTTTTCTTAACTAACTGTCATTCTATGAAAGGTTGATTTAGGTAGGTAAGTGTGAGCATCAGTTCAGTACAAAATTGATCAATAACCATACCAAGTCCTTTTTTTTTTTTTTTTAAATATGGAATTTTAATAAAATAAATATATGTGTGATTATTTGAGTTCTTCACAGTCAATATTTAATATTTATATTCATTCTAAATTACATTTACTCCCTTACTTAACAGTAAAATAACACTTTTAAATACATAAGGATTGTGAATAAATTGACAATACAGAGGGTTTGATTCCCACTAAATGAACTTGCAGAAAAGAGGAAAAAAACATTAACTGTAATTAAGTTCCGAGCCGAATTAGACTGTTCCTAATGATGAGTTTGGGTATTGACAGCTTAAAAAAAACTTTTAAATGGAGGAATTAAATAATTTAATAAGGTTAAATTAATGATTTTTTCAAACAGCAGAAAATGTAAAAAGTAAAAAAAATGAAGCTAATTACCCAGAGCAAATCAAAGAGCAATATGTAAAAAGTAAAAGCACAATAGGGAACGGTAATTATTACCAAATAAAGTCATTTGAACAGACTATCAAATAAAACAATTCTACTTTAACCTACTGTGAGTCTGTGATGAATTAATAAATTATAGAAGTTGTCTTCATTCAATTTAATTAAACTAAACGAAGACAACTTTTCTAATAAAAGCTATGCAGAAAAAAGAAAAAAAATATAAATATATATATAGAAGATAACTTGAAAAAAGATTATAGAGCTGAACAGTAGTCATAAATAGCTATTAAGTGAAGCAATCAATCGCTTATAATATAAATATTATACTCTATCAATTCGATTAAATATTTCAAATTTATTCTCTATACAAGTGGTTTATTATTAGATTTTCTATATAAAAATATAGAATCCAAATTTCTAATTTGATTTCTTCTAAAAAAATAAATAAACTGAGAATAACTTTATCAAATAGAAGAAAGTAAAATAGTAGCTTTTAAATAGTGAAGTTTTACGTCTGGTCTATATATTTATTTATAATTCCATTAATATTATTATTGATAGATTATATATTAAAAAAAAGGGTAAAATGGTAAAATAGTAGGACATAATAAACTTATCAAAAGGAAAAGTTAAAATGCTTCTCTACTCTTTTATTCAACTAAAGATGTGTAGTCAGTTTCCTTCAAATAAAGAAGTGCAATTATTACCTCCTAGTACAAATTAATTTTGACTTAAAAAAAAAAGGGAAAGAGTATCAAAGCTCAATTTCAAAATGCTTTCCAATTTGAAAAAAAAAAAAAAATTATGAAGCAACTCTCTCTTTCTCTCTCAAAACCTAAAATTTAAAAATTCTTTTTTCTTCTTTCATGGGCAATTATTAAGATTTATTATCATTAGTATCTTGAGATTTTATTCTCAGATTTAATTTTGAATTATTAATGTCACCGTTATGGTGATTTTGTCCAATATCTTTTATCATTTGAATAGTTATGCAGACAGAAAGAAGTACAGATCTCCGAAAAAATTTTAAAAATAATCATATCAGATTTGTAGAAAGACTATGGAGTCGAACAATGGCCATGAATGGTTACCAAGTGGAACAAGTGATTGTTGATGACAAAAATATTATGCTTTGTAAACTTGATTAAATACTTCAAATCAAAATTATATTTTTTTTTTTACTTTTTATATAAATGATTTATTATTAAACCTCCAATGAAAAGAATATGGAAACATATTGATTTGTATTTCATATTTGTACAGTTTTCTCTTGATGAAATTTCCAGTTTGATTTCTTTTAAAAAAAATGCTTTTCAATTTTTGACATCTAAAATCGAAAAAATAAAATAAAATAAAACTAAATCGGATTCCTTCAGTTCAAATTTTCCTATATAAAAATCAATTTATATTATTTCAGTTAAATTTGAAAATTAAAACTGAGAATATATATTAATTTTTCAGCTCTGGCAGTTTAATCAGAGTGGAAACTTTCTTTAAGTAGAAGGAAATGATATCAGAAATCACAAATCACAAAGCAGAAGGGAACTCCATTCATTCATCTAATACCCCACAACTTACTTACCTTAGCTTAAAAGATAAAATAGATCCACAGAAAACAATTCACTTTGAATCTAATACTTCACCTTTTTAAAAAAATTATTTTAACTCCATGAATTTTTTTAAATTAAAATAAGGTGAAAAAATAATTAAAAAAATTAATTTTATCAATTAAATTTCAAAATATTTAAAAAAGAAAAAGAAAGAAAGAAAAAGAAATGTTATATTTGGTGCTTTTATTATATGAGTTGCTTTTATAAGCAGACAAAGCAACAAGCGGCGATCAATAGACTTCTTGTGAGGCTTTGTCTCCTCCGACAACAATTCACGCGTTTTCTGTTTTTTCAAACCCCAAAACTCTTTCTAGTACTGTATCAGTCAAGTCTCCAAGCAGACAAATACTGACCAAACGCCACCGTTTTCTACATACAAATGATCAACCGACAATAAATCCAAACCAACAAACAGAAGGTTCACAATTCCAACGGGTACTTACATCAGCTTGCTTCAGAGCCAGCCTCCCTGCCTAACATGTAATCAATCATTCTCCGGCGAACCGACATATTGTAGCGACTCTGAGAGAGAATGGAAATGGCTTCGTATTTTCCGGTGATCGCGATCATGATCATGATTTTAGCAGGTTCAGAAGGTAGAGAACTCCGGCCGTCGTACCACGGGCTGGATTTTCAAAGTACGCCGCCATTAGGAGAGAAATTGCCGCCGGAAGTTAAGGAATTCTTTGGATCATCATCAGCGCCAACTTCCAAGTCATCATCTAATGTGGCATTGCCGAAAGCAATGAATTCTAATGACACGGCGTGGTGGAACGGTGTCGCCGGTGAAAATGGCAGGAGTAAAGGCGGAGATCGGTTAAGACAAGTGCTGTTGGTGGCTAGCCTTGCGTGCGGTGTCACAGGTGCGGCGCTGCTAGTGGCTTCTGCTTTCATATATTTTGTCAAGTATAAAAAAAGGCAAACGTCACCGTCCACAGAGAATAATACTAACAAAGCCATAGTCATCCGTAAGTAAAGCAGCTGTCCTTTTTTTTTTATTATTAATTTGTTTTTCTTTTTATTTTATTTTTTTTAAATTTGAACATGACATTTGTTACAGACCACTATGTTTGAAGCAGTTGATTTGATTGCAACAGTAGCTGTGCTTTCTTTTTTATTTAGTAGAAAGCACAAAAATATTAGTATTATTGCAATAATGACACAAAAGTTAATATACTAATGGGTGTTGATAGACGTAAGTAATTCGAAGTTGGAAGGTTCTGTTCATTAATTGAGAAGAAGGTATTGACTTTCTTTGTCGGGTGGTATTTGTTGATACAGCTCAACCATTTGGGTTCGGTTATGGAGGATTTGATTAGGTGCTCATATAATAATTGCATGTATTTCATGTGTTTGTGACCCTACCAATCCAAGAAAAATATGAGTTAAATTTCCTTAGTGGGTTTGGGAATTCTCATTCTTGTAAAGACTTGTTATTGGATACCGCAACAATTGGTCGAAATAATACTGCGGGCTGTCCTAAAATTAGTGAAATACATGTGATCGAAATAATTTCTCACTCCTCATATCAATTAGAAGACCATCCAAACTTTTTTCTTTTTCACGAAATTGAAAGTAGGAAAAATTCTCTGCCATTAAACACGATATGAATATTGACCCGTCAAGAAATGAGTGAATGGATTATTGGTTTAATTGACGAATCAATGATTTAATCAACATAACAAAAAATCAAACCCATCCATACTAATCTGGTTCAATCTAAGTGATCCAATCCAATCCAATCCAACCAAACACAATCCTATAAGCTTGAAAATATAATGAGTTAGGTTTATAATTCACAGTTGGATCGAGTAATATGTTCACTTGATAAACCTACAAACTCAACCCAACTTGTTTAATGGATTAAAATAACACCGTGGATTAATACAATACAATACGAATAGTCTCTGTTTAATTAATATTTATTAAATTAATAATAATTTTTAAAATGAATAGTACAATCTCAAATTATATGATTTTACACTTAAAAAAAAAATAATTTGCTTCTATGGATGCCTCTATTAAGATATAAATGTATCAACCTAATGCATTATTACCTAATAAATGCACAAGTACTAATGAGTGGCTATGGGATGAGTCACTTTTTGAAAACTAAAATAATGAATACCCACTTGTGGATAATGTTCTACCACATTTATTGATTATTGATTATTATTATTATTGTTGAATTAGGATAATCCAATTAATGTTGACATCTTAGCAATTATTGTCATTTGCATAATACCATTATTATCAATAATAGAAGAGATGCATTCACTAAATGAAATAGAGCTTTCACATTTTCTATTCAATGATTCCATTTACTTTCAAATGGAACTTTTTCTTTCCATTTCCATGACATAAAATGAAAACATGGGTTTTGATCAAGCCCTAGCTTACAAAGGCAAAACTATATAAGATAATATGAACAAAAGATAATTTTTATCATGGGTATAGTTTAGTGTAAAAATGATTTAGTATAATAAATTATAAATGAATCTGCATTAATTTTTTTTTTTTTATGTTTGGTAAGTCGTAATGCAATGTTAATTAAATTTAAAAATAATCTTTTTATACCAAATATGTCGAATCAATCAATATATATA